>VXAD01000132.1:405882-439970 GCA_013399195.1 Dicrurus megarhynchus | reverse complement strand
AGGCAAGGCTGGCCATAGGAAGGTAAGTCCAGTGATGGGTAGCCCAGGCAGAAACAGGAAGGGCTAGGCCAGGCAAGGCCCTGGAGGAAAGCAGTAGGGGCAGGTCAAGGGCGGGGCATGGCCATGCAAAGGAATGCAAGGCTATGGAGGGTTAGCAGGGCAAGAAAAGGAAACTGTTGGGTTGCCAAGGCAAGGCAAGGCAAGGCAAGGCAAGGCAGGTGAGAAGCACATTCAAGGATTGCTGGTACACGAAAATGGCCAGGACCAACTGCTCTGTGTGGCTTTGATCCCGCGTGGGTCATCTCTACTCTGCACCTAAAACACTTGGGCTACCTGCTTTCCTTGGTATGCAAAAGAATTGTCATTCTGGTCCCGGAGCTCAGTGGCAAAATATGAACTGCCTGTCCAAAATGCAAGACATGCAAGGATTGGTCCCAGACAAAAGCTGCCCATACAGATGAGTGTGGCAACAGGTGTCCTCCTCCCCTGGTCTTCCTCTCATATGATCCTGAAACACTGGAGATCCTTGAGAGCCTTGGGATTCCTAGGAGGAGCAGAAAGGGCAGGGCAAGGCCATGAAATGTCATTAAAAAGGGGTCTTGAAGTCCAGGTGGGGCAGGGGTGAGCAAGGTAATGCAAGGCAAGGGTGGGGTTCAAGGGGAAGGCAAGGCAAGTGGTGGCTCTGCGAGGCAAGGCAATGAGAGTCCTAGAAGGAGAAGGAAAGGCAAGGCCGGACCTGGACAAATGCAAAGGGAAGTCAGGTGGGGGATGGGTGAGCAAGTCCATGCAAGGCAGTGGAGAAAAGGCAGGCTGAGGGAAGGCTACAGAGGGGGCAGCAAGGAAATGCAAGGTATGGGGGAGCATGTGAGGAGCGGGCGCTGCCAGCCGGCCACAGCAGCAGGGCACCCCCTCCCTCACTGATATGAAAGGAAATTCTTGGGTGAAAGTGAAAAAAACTATTTCTTTAACAAACGAAGTTTCAGCAGGGCACAGGAAAAATATGAGTAATGTCAAATAACAAACCTCCTGTCTGCGGAGAAAGCTAGTGGATTTAGAGTTTCCTCCCGATGGCCTAGGCCGGTATGTGGCATCCCCGCAGTCTCCACTCCGGTCCACGAGGTCCGACGAGCTCCTTCTCGGATCACAGCCAGGCTGAGCAGTTCCAGAAGAAGAGAAAGAAGGTACAGGACGATTTTAGTATGCAATCCTGGGAAAAAACCTCTTGCATCAGCTAACAAGTTAGCTAAAAGCAGAGATTTAACTCCTGCTGCAGGCAGAGCGGAGCAACACGGAGGAGGTGAGCTCACACTGCGCCGAGGAGCCACCGCGGCCTACCCAGCCCCTCCTTCCCTCCGACCCAGCTTAAAAATGCCGGACCCATTTCTGGGCATAGAGTAGATAGTATTGTCATAAAATCACCCCAAGACACTGTGCAATATTGATGGCTTCTGCCCAAGCTCTTTCACTAATTGCCTTTCAACCTTAAGTCTGCAAAAGGTGTGATAAACCCAAATTTACACCAAAGATAAGGCTAGGATGAAGATATATTTCTTGTGAGCAGGCAAAAGACAGGAAGCAGGAAATTGTGACGTTTAAGGGAACTTATGAAGATGTTTTCATTGAGTTCCCTGGATCTTGAAATGCATAATTTAATATCTTTTTCTTTATCTAATTTAAAGAAGCTGCCAATCCCTCACCTACTTACCCTCAGATTTAAAGTAGTCTTTAACACTTCCAGAGGAGCTGTGTTAAGTATTCAACACCCTCTGCTCGTTTCCATTATGTTTACTGAGCTGTTGTATTTTTAGGTTTTTGCTATTTCTCATACTACAGTATGAGCTATTAAGTTCTCAGATCTTCAGCACTCATCCACAGAAATGTCTAATTAATTTGAGTTTCTAAAATTTGTATTTAAATTGGTATTTAAGACGGACTATTGGCATACATATGAACATAGCTCTAAACTGGTAAGATATGGTCAAATATTACAGAAAGCTTGGAAACTGATGGAAGACTCTTTTCAACTTATCTGCTCTTTCTTATAGGAAATATGCCTTAAAAAACAACCTACAGATGAAAAGGATGAGATACTTGAGCTGACATTTTTTACCGAGTTAAATCTGCTCTGTTCGCTAACTGTGAAGAAGATGACACTGTTTTCAATTACACACTTTATTCCCTGTTCCTGATGGTTATCACTAATACACTCTGTGTTTGGAGATGATTAGTGCTTAGATTGTTATGCAAATTGGGATGAACAAAGATAAGTCTTTTTTTATCCATTTAT
Organism: Dicrurus megarhynchus; assembly: GCA_013399195.1. Classification (NCBI taxonomy): domain Eukaryota; kingdom Metazoa; phylum Chordata; class Aves; order Passeriformes; family Dicruridae; genus Dicrurus; species Dicrurus megarhynchus. The sequence continues at coordinate 437,683 of VXAD01000132.1, read as the reverse complement.
ATCTCTTTATGGACATTTTCATTCAGAGGCTTTTTTGTGCCCTCTCTCCAGTGCCTTCAACATTTTCAGCTTTACAATGAAAGAATGAGGAAAGCCTCTCCCTTTCTGTAGCCGCAATCCATTGCATGTTTTCAAAGCTAAAACAGCTGGAGAGATGGAGGGTGATACAGAAAGCTGCAGAGAGTGTCAGTGTGAGGTTTGGGTTGGATGGTTCCTGCTGCCCATGAGAAGAAGGAGGATGAACCTGGCAAAGCCCTAGTGAAAAGTCCTGCTGCATAACAGCTTCTCGGTTTGGGAGATCATTTACTGCCCTTTCCCTGGAAAGATGGCACAAGAAAGAGCAGATGGGATGAACACCAGCTGAAAGCCTCAAAAATGCCAGCTGGAGCAAGCATTAGGGAGGGCAAAGAAGATGAGGAAGGACACTGCTGAGGTGTGTTAGCAGAGGGGGTGCCACCCTGATTTTGTGTCTGGAGTCTGTCCTCAGAGACAGACCCAGCCCCATCCAGACGCCAAGAGCATTGCAGGGAGATGCAATTTTTTATTACAGAGAGCACCATATTCATCAGGGCCTCCTGGGGCTGTGCAGAATATCAACCCTCTCCCACCAGTTAGCAAATGAATGGAACAAGGCTTCTGTGATGTTGTGGAGGTGTCTGTCACCTCTACGCATTCAACAATCCACTGTCCAACTATGCCTGCTGATATTGCTCCTTCCACTGCTCGAACTCTTGCACAGCATCCCTTTTTGTACACCTCTCTGTGCTCTGGGCCATCTGCTCAGCTGCCCTGGGGTATGGCTGCTTAACTGTTTTAAGGTACAGTAATTTCCTGGTGAGACTGCCAACAATCACCTGCATTTCAAAATTTTGCTTTAATTTCATTTTCTGTTTAAATTAATGTTGTTTTCTCTATGCTTGTCTCATAGCAATTTCTCTCCCATAGAGGCTCTCTGGATTTTCTGCCTCGAGCAGCGGCCCTTCCCGTTTTGGTGGGACATCAGGTCCCTGGGTGATACTGCCAGAAGATGCGTGATGGGTATCTCCTTCTATCTCTCTCCTTGCTGCACCTGGTGAGGGCTTTAGTCGAGTCTGAAAAATTTTATGTAATAATCCTTAGTCATGGTGCTGTCACAGAGCAGGCCTTGGCAGTGCCACCATATCCAGACCAGTACTGGATTTTCACCCTTACATGAACAAGGTGGTTTTGACCAATGCTCAAACGCTTCCCAAACATCGCTCTCACTGGTCATTTTGGAGAGGAGTGTAGGTGTTCCAAGCCTAATGACGCAGTGATTTTCCAGGCACTAGCTCATGGCCTCAGAGCCACAAAATTCAAGCACCTCACCTGACCCACAAATCATTACTTCCACACACTAAAGGTCTGGAATCCTGACAAATGGGAGTGAAGGTTAAGCCAGATTAGTTTTGTTTAAAATCCAGTGTATTAAATACACTGGATACACAGCTAAGCCCCACAGTATGTTTTCTTTTTGTCTACGTGTCTTTCCTGAGTGTAGAAGACTTTGTCACTGCTGTTGGGAGAGCAACTGTGACGAGCAGACCATTTGATGTAGGGCTAGCATCATCACAGTCATGAGGAATCATAAAAACAGCTTATCACCTAAGCCTCTCTTAATGATGAAGTAAGCCAGAAATGTGCACATGGGGGAAAAAACAACCAAAATAAAACGACCCTCCTACACTTTAGTAGCTAAGTCCACACTGCTGTTGCAGGTGTGCTTATCCATGAGCTTATACTGATTTTACATGAGATTGCAGAGCATGTGCTAATACAGAAGTTATCTTGCTTGTAAAAGGGCACGATTACCTTTGCTGATTAATATTCTCTCTCCACCTCATGGGCTGAGTATTCTTCAGGTGTCAGCCGGTTTCAAGGGTTTGCACTCCCACAAACCTTCTTCTATCCAAAGCAAGCAGCCGAGCCGGGGGTAATTGCTGGCGCTGTTAGCAAAGAGCATGGTTGTGGTGCTGACTGATCAAAAATGGAGAGTCTGGCTAAGCCGCATGCTGTAACAAGGCATTTCTCTCCCACATCATGAGCCAGGTGTTGACAGTGCTATTCAAAACTGGGAAAAGTATGACTATTTCAGCCAATCTTGTGTTTTCAAAAAGCACCCTTGCAGAAGAACAAAGGGACCTTTTCCCCTAATTCTCCATGCATGAAGCTGCCTAATACGTCACGGGCAACCTGGGCTTACCTTGCAAGTAAACTGTGCTAGAGCAGGGCAAATGGAGAAGAAGACTAGTGTTGGATGAGCTGATGGAGTAGCACAAAAACGTGGCTGGGATGTGTAGATCGGGCTCATGAGGGGCTGGTTGCGGTGCTTGATTTCAAATATGTGTTAAAAGAGAGGCTGCCTCTATTCCGGGGAGATCCATATTAAATTCAGGTTACAATCCTCAAGGTCTTGTACCATATTTTGTTTTGCTCAGGCTGCAGCACATGATAAGCCCCTTTGTCTGAAGTGCAACCTGAGGCGAGAGGGGACTCATATCTGACAAAAAGACAGAGGACAAGCTCATGCAAACTGACTGATCCACATAACCCCCTTGCTGTTTCCTTTTTTCTTCAGAAATGGTTATGGTTGCAACAAAAGTTGATTTCTGGCCCTTGGAAGGCTTCCTTACCTAATTCACTTTGGCCTTCTAATACTCTCATACTTGCCTACTGTAATTTCCTCTAATTAAATTAGGCTGAAAAATTATACTGCACCTGAGTCAATTGATTTCTTTGCTGGCAGTGAGGTACTTAGTTCTCTGCGGCAGTGTGTTTCCTGGCCACTGAAATAATCACTGTGTTATTTAAGTTCATGTGAAGCAGCATTCTGGAGCCTGTTGCTACCCAGTTTGTTTTATTCACTTCCCTTCACTCTCCCTAAGTTCATGTCTTAAATGAGAGCCCCAAAATGTACCAAAGTTCTTCTTCTGAGTTTAATTTACAGTTATGCATCCAAGTAGGACCAAAGACGATTTATTCCTGTAAATAATTATTTAAACCACTTTTTACTCCTGTCCACGTAGTGTCTGCAAAGCAAAACATCGTAACAGATTGGGAGCTCTTTCATTTATGATGGGTATTAATGAATAAATGTTGGGCCAGAGAATCTACGAAGGTGCCTTCCAACCTGAGTTGTTCTGTGGGTCTCTGAAAACAACTTACAAAACTCTTGTAAGACCAGAAATGGGGAGGACATGTTCCTCATTCTCCCTTTTCTATTGGCCTGAAAATTATGTTCAACATTAGTTTGTTTTTATGCGATGAAATTTAAAAAATAATTGTCATTTTAAGATGCAGTAATTAACAACAAAATCACTCTTGATTGGTGTGGCAGCAGCCTGGGCTAAGCACCATGAGGACAAAGAGAACATCAGGGAAAGCCACGACAAATTGGCTCTAAATTACATGAAGCTGCTAATAATGTAAAGCTTTAATTATTAGCTCATAACACCAAGTGAGAAAAGAAAATGCTGCCATAGTGACAAGGTGGAGCGCCAGCACATCTGCACTTACTAATCACATTTGTTAATTATACTGGCGCAGGCTGATGACGAGCAATGGGTCGGAGAATGCTGTTCCAGCATGCAGAAGGCACTCCCATGTAGAGGGCTGCTGACAGGCAGAAGGGGGGCCCAGTAGTGAGAGGGAGAGGGATGTCTTTCCCCGGCCTTGCTGCACAGAGATAGCAGGGAATTCCCCCACTTACAGCCAGCATGAGAGGGCATCTTCAGCACAAGAACGCACCCAACTCAGCATCCATTGCCCGTGGGAGTAGCCCTGCTGCCCAGCACACCCCAGGGACCTCACAGGGACGCCTTCTGCAAGTACTTGAAATGGATATTAGGGAGGATGCTGTGTAATAATTTATACCTGGAGCCTTCACATTTGCATTTCACACTCCTCCGTACACTCATATGGATGTTTTCCCGATTAGCTTAAATTCTGTCTTGACAGAACCGAGAGAGAAGGAAATATTATCCTGAATGTCAGGAACTTAAGATATAACCTTTGCAGAGCACGGTTCAATGCTGAGCAGAGCTGAGATACTTAAATGATACTTTAAAGGAGACAAATAATAGAATAATAGAAAATAACAGGTGTTAAGTTTGTCATAACTTAAAAATGCAAATTACCTTTTCACCAGAGGGACTATAAGGTTGTATGTTGTTCTTTGCCATTAATGTTCTGCCAGTTACTGTACTGTGTTTCTCTAATTATCAACCCTCCTATCAATATACTAGTAGTTGACGGAAGGTTCAGAGATAAACACTTAAACCTCGGCCCACAACTTACTCTCCATTTCTCAAATAGAGGCAGCCACAGCTCTGCCTATTTAATAAAGATGGAGTGACTAAAGGTAACTCTGGAGGTGTTGCTGTTTGCAACAGGAAAAATTGCTGCAGCTTTGATCTGAGCACAGCCTGGGTCTTGCCTAATGCCGGAGGGGTCCCGACTTCAGGTGCATCTCTCTGTACCTGCTCTCTCATTAAACCCACTATTTTCATAAGATAAATCCCTCCCTTGCACTTCTTCACACATCCTGGATGCCAAGAGGTTTACTACAGTGCTAAATTAATGCTAGAAACTTTATCTAGCTTTTCACCTGCCATCATATTTAATCTCTTCTTCTCCTAAAAGTATTTCCTAATAATGTGGCAGAGCAGGAACCTTCTAAGATATTCCTTACGTGTAAAATACTGAAGTGACTTTGTGACATATTTGTCTTTTCTCTTTTTCTTCTCGGATACATTCCAAGCTGTGCCCATTTTATCAGCCTTTGAAAGGTGCAGCCAAGCCGCTGTTGCTTCATACATGAAGCTGTAGCACCCTCATCACGGCAAGTGCACTCAGCCAGTTAGAGGGAATGTTTCTCCTAGACATTGGTGACAGGCGCCAAAGTCCCCTCAGGTTTGAAAACTGGTGCCATGTAATCCTGTGTTACATAAACTTCTGCCTTGAGCTTGGTCCTCAGCTTGTGAAGGCACCTGAGCATCACACGGGTTCGGGATAAGGCATCGGTCATCTTTCATGGCTCAGTAGTGCCAGCAGCAAGGCCCAAACTGCTTCATTCTTCCATCTTTCGTTATACCACATTTCCTTTTTGTTACCCTTTCCAAGCTGCTCTCACCATCTCAGCATCCTAATCATTTCTCAGAGTATCTTTAAAGCTTCTTCCCAATTTCCCTTCAGTCGTCTTTCACATGTCACAGCTCGTATAGCTGTGGCTCTTTGTAGCGCTGTGTCTTATCTATTTTTTTTGTAAATCTGTGCAGGTTTTTGGGGTCATTTCAGTATTCTGAGTTATCTTCTGTTTTTACAGCAATGTTTCATAAGAAAACTTGCAGGTCTTGAGACCTGTCAAGAAAGAGACAGCAATCAATTAAACAACTTCCCATACTTGGGAGCGTGACGACAGCATATGAAGAACCAAGTATTCAGAAAGTTTTGGGACAAAAAAGTCCAAAGAAGCAGGGAAATCACATGTCAAAATACTGATTGTCCTTCCCTTGACATGTGAGTTTTGTAACGTTATGTGTTGCTCTGAGGTGTTGAAAGGCAAAAATGTGCCCAAATGTTGGATATTGCATAACAGCTCTTTCCCTGTGAAACTCCCCACTTAATATTGTTCAACACCTGCATATGCCAATAAATACATCAAAATTAAAATAAATTACAATGTATTTCTTGAATCAAAAAAGGCCAAACGATGTTGTTTTGGCTGAGGGTTTGTAAGGTCTTTCTGTGTAGAGAACTTCTTCCACCAGATGAAAGCCTTGGAAAGCCTTTTCCCACTCCTCTCCAGCTGCTTTCCTGTACCTCTTCAAATAAATTATGCAAGGATTTTGCTGATGACCCCTCATTAATACATCATGGCTTGAACTGCTGTCTTTGCCAATATAGATGGCAAAAGCAGTTGCTCTCCATCTGAGCAAAGTAGTCAAGCAAGACCTCTTGCATAATTACATAATGCTGATGTATTGAAGGATCACCGCTTTTTAGGTGGAGTGGAGAGAATGTAAGAGAGCCAGGAATGTCTTCTAAGTGAAAAGGGTTTTAATTAGCACTTCAAGCCTGTGAGCCAAATGAGAGCATTCAAATCAAAGCTGCATGCTGTTAGTCTGAACGGTGCTGGACCCTGTTTCAGCCCCGTAGCAGCAGAGGGCATAACTGAAATAAATCTATATTTTCTGAGCTGTTCTGTTGCATTTGCTTTCTGCTGAGTAAAAAAAATTTACAAGTGTGAGAGAGACACCCTCTCCTCAAGTTCTGATTCTTTCTACTTCCCACTAAAAAATCATTGTTTAAGATCAAAGCAGTCTTTGTTTTAAACATTACTTTGCTTCAAAGAAGGAAATCATGTCAACTCTTCAGAACTCCCCTGCTCCTCATTTTTCTGTTATAACTGGGCCTTTTTAGAAGGTATTTTATCCGGTGTTTTGTGCAAAGCAGGCAGGAGAATCTGTTTGACAGCAACACTTTCCACGAGGGCAGCAATACCCTACCTAACAACCCAGACGAAGGGCAGAACCGACTTTCCTGGAGACAAGTGCAGGGCAAACCTTTGCCATGTTTTGGTGCAGTGCCATCCCCACTTCCCTGCCAAGGACCTTGCAGTCACTCAGCTGGGGCAAATCAAACACCTTGTTTCAAAACCAAGCTGACTTCTCTGAACCAAGGTGTGACCCTCTCCTGGACAAGAGAATTTTCTTGGAAATTCTGGCATGTTTCCAAATAAAAAAGTCTTTTTCTTTTCCCTCTGAGCCCAAGTAGTCTTTCGTTGCACTATACTCTCAGAGACTAAAAAAGTGCCTACACCGAAGTGCTGACAAGTAAGTGTCCAAAGGTGATTCCAGACTGATGAGTGAGCAGAAGGAAACACAGACCAAAAAGGAGTAGAGAAATGGGTCACGCTACTGTTATTTTTGTAAAGATAATATTGATTAACTCAAGCCGTGTTTAGACCAGGTATGAGCTTGTGTTGTCTTGACTTTTTTAGTGATGCTTCATTAAAATAATGAGAAAAAAAATGCATTCATATATGAAACCTTCAAAATGCTGCAAACATGGATTGCCATATGTTGGGGGAAGGAAATTTTGTGCAAGCTGTCAATGCAGAAGTGCATGAACCTCTCATCCTCTTAAACTCAGGACAATATTACTACAAATAATTCGACAATGTGGAGATAGTTGAATGGTGTTTGGAGAGAGAATTCTAAAATATTTTACTCTTAATTTATGCTCAACTTCTTTTGAGCATACTCAAAATCATATTACTGTATTTTACAGGATATTTAGCAATTATCCAACATTTATATGATGATGAATGTGCCTGGAAATACAGGCCTTGGAATTCAGATAATTAACACAGGCACATTAAAAGAGTCCCATGTCAAGCTGACAGTAACCCCCTTAACTGCCATCAGCCACACAGGGATGTCCTGCAATTTTAGCACTTTGCCTCCCAAGGGATGGGCATTTTGGCAACATTTTGATGAAGGAAAGTGTCAGGCATCTAGGGGAAGCCACCAGCACTGGCAGAGCTGGTGACAGGGAGGTTCATAGATGCTTCTATGAATGCTAAATGTTTTAGAGTTTTCTATAAAATTAATAATTTCTACTTATCTGCTTGAGATAGGGATGATAACACAACCTTTTCCATTAAACACTCTGAAAGATCTTTAAGTTCCCCTTCATGGATGTGCCCGAGATTTGCTTTCATAAAAATTTCCCCTCTAGAGACCTCTATATATATATATGAGCAAGTCCAACTTACAAGGCAAGGCACTTACAGTTAGGGCTGCTGGGCAATGTCCTTCCCTTTAACATCGTACACAGCCTTTGTTTTGCGTAGCCAAAGCAGCTGAGTTCTCATCGACCTTTCTCATATATGCCCAACATCTCAATATCCCCTCTCAGGATATCTTTCTTTGAGATCAGGGCCCACCAGTGTCCCATTAGATCCATGTAGGATTACAGGAAGGTCTCTGCTGCTACATCCTTGGTTCCCATTTCCCTTATCAATACTTTATATTCCTCAGCCTGTTTGCAACTGAGAGAGCAATCAGTTCTGAATAATAAGCCCTTGACTTACAGCAGAACTGCTCATTAAAACATTGCCTAGTGTTTTCATTCTACTAAATTATGTCACATATTTATTCCCCAGTGGTCAGTTTTCCTTTGTGGTGAAAAATGCCTCAAGCTTTTGTTCTTTGCTAATCTTCATAAGCTTACACTCTTTTCAAAGGCTATGACTACATGAAATAAGCTCAAGCCTTCACTGCTCTTCGAGGAACAGCACTTTTACCATCTCTTTAGCCTGCTGTTGTGCAAAAAAAAGATGCTGATTTCTCACATTAACCCACTTTTAGAAATCATCATCTATTTTTCACACAATCATTTCTTAACTATCATAACAAATATTATCTCCTGGGGACACCATTACAAAGCAACTTTTGGATGTACAAACCTGTTAAACATGCCACATTTCACTCGTATTACAAATTGACTTGGTATTTCATTGACAGAGATATAAAATCAAGAGAATCACGTAATCGTGAAAGGGTTTGGTCACAAGGGACCTTAAGGAGCTTTTTGTTCCAACTCTGTGCCATGGCCAAGGACGACTTCCACTAGACCTGTTTTCTCCAAACCCTGTCCAACCTGGCCTTGAATGTTTCAGGCAATGGGGGACAGCCTCAGCTTCTCTGGGCAGCCTGTGGCAGAGCCTCACCACACTCACTGTCAAGAATTTCCTTGTAACATCTAATCTAAAGCTCCCCTGATTTAGTTTAGAAATGCTCCCCCCTGTTCTATCATTATCTGCCAATGTAAAAAGTCACAATTCATTGCTGAGTAACTCAAAGTAATAAATTTTGGTGAAAGCAAAGGGGAGGAAAAAGCCTTTGATTAGACCCTCCTTCACAAGTAGTGGTCCCTTGGCCCAGCTGTGCTGTTGCCATCCTGCCTTGTTCTTCCTATGGGATGGTAATGAGCTGCAATCTCTGATTTACTACACGGAGATGCTTCTGGTGTTATAAAAAGGGCTCTATATTTAAACTCATATTCAGAGTTGATGCAATTTAGCACCACTTCTTTGCCTGCCAGCATACGGCATGTTTGCACAATATCAGGGATTTTCTTTACCAACAGCAAAGTATTAAGATAGCGACGTTGGCCCCATTGGGTGTTTTGCTCCAAAAGCGATGCCAAGTATTAAGTGGGAAGTTTGAAGACTTCACTCTCAGCCAGACCATGAATGCTGCACAGCTTGGTAACTCTGGAGCATGGAACTGCTGCAGCAGCCTGCAAGCCTACACACCCTACCTGTGCCAAAACACTGGTTTCGGTTTTTTTCTCCTCCATGTACTCAGATATTTATTCTTCATTATTTTTTGATTTTCATATATTTGTCAGTTCACCCAAGGACATTCCAGGTTAGACCACATTTAACGGAATACTGGCTTTTTATTGAATATATCTGAACCTCAGACAGAAGTAATTCCAAATGCAGTTGTACCTTTTCTGCAGCCCTGAAATTGTGGCTTTCCTGGGCCACCCAGGTATAGCTGTACAATGCTTGGGTGTGGATGCTCTTATTCACCTTGACACACACCTTTTTTTGTTTTAGCTCTAGAACATGCAAAGCCATAGAAATTGCTGGCCTGTGTTAAGCCCAGCTGATATCCTGGAACTCCACAGCTGTTTGCTCCAGCGAGGAGGGAAAGGGACACAACAGCTCCTTTTAACAGCAACTCCAGCACAGGTACGTACAAGCTGTGGTGTTCCAGTATGTTGCCCCTTGGCATGTACTCCAGTCCCTTGTCATCCCATCAGCTATCTACGAATCCCTCCAGTTTTTTCCCCATCCCTTTTCAACTGGAAGAACCCAAACCGGATGTTTTGTATCAGGTGCTTTGAGGGGAGGAGGAAGATTACTTCCTTTCTTCTGGGAAGGGTTTCATCAAAGTTTTTGGACATACCCAGCAAGTAAAGATAGGAAAACAATTTTCTCTGGCTTCTTCGGACAAGTCATATCCACGCACGTGCATTATGTGTGGCCACTTGGCCTGTCCAAAAGAGCCAGATCCTCCACATCAGCCCTTTGCCATTAGATGCAGTACTGGTACCATTTTTCCTTGGGCAAAGCAGAAGGGTTTGGAGAGCAATTATATGTGCAACCATGAATTAGCACAGGAGGAGGCAAGGGAAGCACAGTGAGATTTGAGGGGTGACAGACTCCCAGTATGGTGATGATTTCAAAGGATGGGGACTGGGTACCACCACAGTCCGTCGCCCCGGCCGCTGCCCAACCCTTCCTGCACACACCCGGCCGGAGGGGAAAGCGAGCTGCTCCTGTGGCAAAAGGAGACGTTCGGCCCCATCAAGTGGCAACTGACTAAATTGCAGGTAAATTGCTGATCAATTGAGTGTTAATTTTAGTATTAATTGTTTTTTCCAAATACCGACTATTATAACAGCTGCTCTTCCCTGAAAGTGTTGCCAGGTTTGTGAGGCTGTAGTGTAATACACATGCAATTATTTAGTGTAATTCTTAGAAATGTAGCTATGATTACAGTACGTGTCTCTGCTCACACAAATGAGTGTGCAACTACCTCATGTCCTACTTAGGTGTGTTACAAATTAAACTCTTTTGGGAAAGGAAGCGTACTTGGTTTTAGCTCTAATAAAGGCTGCAGATCACCCCACTCCCTGACCCTTATCCCAGCACAACCCAAGCAGGGACACAAGTGCAACAATGCAAACTCAATTTTCCCGCTATTGGAAACAGTACAAAATGAATTTTGGATTAATAGATGTATTTCCCATCACATGAACTACATGCTTAGGAACCTCCCGTGTGTACTTCAGCACTTGAACATTGTCACTGCAGTAAATGAGTAATAAATGATGATGTTCCTGGCATTGAAGTGTTGTCCAGGGTTAGGAATCCTGGGGCTTGTAATGAAACAATAGTTGAGATGCTTGATGTCCTGGTTTCTAATGCTGCCTACACAGGTAAGGAAGAGCAGAGAAGAGGCTCTGCTGTTAGCAAATATCTGCAGCACAGCTCAGCTCAGTTTCAATACACTCCAGAAATCTTCATAGGACAGAAAGTCAAAAGGAAGCCTATGAGACACTTGTACAGGAGTTTCCAGCAGTTCTTGCTGAAGGGTTCACAAGCCACAACTCACAATCCTTTTCTTCCCTCCTCTTCATGCTTATCTATCAACAATAAAATGGCTCCTTGGCATTGTTAGAATTGGTCTGTCCAGCTGGGAAAGCAGCTCCCTCTCCAGCTGGAGGTTTGTGGTTCAAACTCAACCAACCTGGGACCATTTGTTATTACCATCAGCACACTCAAAATTTTCCCATCACTTAGGTTCTCTTTCCCTAGTACCTGTGAAGAGCCTTGAAAACAATTCTGTGATTGAATCTGTTAATTAAGTTCTCTCCTCCTCACCCTCTGTTATGTTCATTTAAGGAAATATGAATCTAAACACTCCTTCTTCTGCGCAAATGAATGCAGACCCCTAAAGAAAAGATCAGCTCATTTGTATCTACGTCAGCATGATGTACGCCAAAAGAAAACTCTGCACCTCTGCTACTGAAAACCAAAAATCTCACTTTTGATGATTATTGAGCATGACAGTCTTCCTGCTTTTAGATGCAGAGCACAACTTTTCTGATTGATCACTCACATGGAAAGCCATCACACCAGCCACCCAGCTAGAACCGTTCCGATTGCCTTGGACCCAGTAGCTTGAGCTGGCAGCTCAGAGATTTAATAGAGGGCAGAGAGCAGACCTGAAAGCGTGGAGGCTCCAGCATCCTCCATTGAAATTCAATATAATTCCAATAATCTGCTGAAATGTCACTGAATAAAAATTCAGCAGGCAGCTGATAGAGGGCTGACAGCGTTCTTGGCATGAGGCCTACTCACTCTCACAGGTAACTTGATAAATGGGGCCATTTTCCCTGAAAGACAAAGCTTGGGCAAGAGACACAGCCCTCTCTTTGGCAGCTGGGATTTTTGGTTTAATTACCTGCTCAAGGATTTCTAACACCCCCAAGGCACCCAGCCAACACCCCAAGGATCCCAGAAAGAGAAAATGGATGCATGCGTGTTCCTAACTGCTGCACCAGTGAATTACCGCACATCTGAAATAGCAGCCAAAAAACAATAGCATTGCTGGGGAAAGTACTTTTCTGGAGGGAAGAAGCAGGGCTCTATTTCTGGGTCTATTTAGTCAGATTCCCAGCCAGCAACAAGGACCTTTGTTCCTGGCTTCAGTTTTTAGAGGAGGAACAAATTCAGGTTGAGAAAACAGCTGAGTTTTGTGTTAAGGCAGAAGAAAATATGCAACTGCTGCTTTGCTCTAAACAAACTCACTGTTCTTTACATTCCCAGGGATCTCATACAAAACCTCTGATGTGCTGTAATAAATAGAGCATGAAAATCTGGTTTGGGCTTCAATTTTATCCTTGAGATTAGCTCTGCCTTCATTTTTTTCTCCTGCAGGGTGAAGTCCTAATGAAAAAGGCAAAAGTCAGTACTAATAATCTGGGTATTATTTTTCCTTCCTTTCTTTCAAACCTGAGTCAGGTGGATTTCAGCAAGTGGATTTACATTTCAAAGCTCTCCCACAGGCCCTCACTGCATGCTGGCTAAGTCACCACAACACTGACATCTCCTAATGCAGGACCTTCCAGACCCCAGGACGAGAAATGATCCGCCTAACTCCAATCTCACCTCTTCCTGCAGTAAAATGGCTGATAAAAATTAAAATTAAAAAAAAAAATCCATTGATCTTTCCTAACAAAAAGCCCCATTTTCTCTTAGAGAACAGAATGGTGCATGGGAGTTATCTACTTTTGCTTGTTTCACAGAGTTTCTGGGGCCTGGGAGATCACTGGTGTTACAGGCCCCAGGTTTGGGTCACACACCCAGGACATATCTCTTGCCCCTTTCACATCCTCACCAGACAACGCTTTTTATAGTCTTTTATATACAAGAGGATATCCACCCTGGGCATCCAGGGTGGGAGGCATTTTGCCAGGGAGCTCTTGGTTTTGGGGAGCACTGGGGGCATCCCTGAGCCTACTCAGCTGCTCAGAAGCAAAGTCACTATAAAGTCATAGCCAGGCCTGTCCAAAGCTGTAAAAAGCCTGATGGACGCATCTCGCTGTCTGTTTTGCTGTACTCATGCATCAAAGCAGAGCATGGCAGCAGCAGGGCGTCTTTCTCTTGAAAGGGACTGGCAGCAAGCGTGGGAGGAAACACAGTCATGGCTCTGATCAGATCATCAATCATACCTTCACAACGTGGCCGGTGGTGCCACTCAAGTGAGTGAACACCCCGCAGTTGCCAGAAAACCACATGGCCCAAGCAGCTGCTGAGTGGTTAGCCAAGCAAATGCCGGGGATGGCAAGGGGAGACGCGAAGCCTTCAGCCACTATTCCCAATTAAGATAAGAACTACATTTAAGTTTGCTGACAAGCTTGGTTATCACCCGCAGTGTAACCGAACAAGGGGTTTCATCTGGGATGATTGGCTGCCAAATTCAGCCGCAGTGGGAAGCTTCCCTGAGCTCTACTTAAGCACAGGACGGTTTCTTGAAATGCAAAGTGCTGAGGGAATGTCTGTGCTAATCCAAGCAAGTTCCTGGTTTTGCAGAGTTATTTGTTGTAGAGATCAAAGTAATTTTCTAATTCAGCCGAGAATTACTTAACTAAAATTGTAGCATGTTGAATGAAAAGTGTCTGGATAGTAAAACACTCCTTGGTTTGGCAGAAGTTCCCATGTGATGTTCATCTAGAGAAAGTAAGAGTATTTTCCAGAAATTCATAAGCAGCAGTTCCTTTGCATCATGAAAGTCTCCTGTTATTCCAATAATATTTTCCAGAGGATTATTTTTGAAGACCTCTGTGCCACTGCACTGTCCATTTGCTAGCTATCGTCTCATTAGTGCTCCTTTCTGCTCCACTTGCTGTGGGAATTCTTGCCTGTTGTTAATGCTACTTATGTCCCAAAAGACTTTGAGGTCCAGCAATGGCAAACAGTTTATAAAAGCAAGATGTTATTGCAATTTGCCAGAGTTGTTAAGTGCATTCTGGCAGGTAATGAGTACGTGACATATGTGTGTAAAATAATCCAGCCGTGTGAGAGTGCTGAGAAAGCGCTTGTGTTTTCTGAACGCCCTAGGTTTTACAGAAGGGAATGAGGCCACAGCTGCTTTTCAGAGAGGAGCCACGTGAGAGAGAGGCTGAGATCAGCTACAGCTGTAGGAAAGGACAGCCCAGCTGAGCATCTCTCCCCATCCCTGTCATCCAAGTGACGAAGTGGGGGCTGTCCTATTGTGAGCGTGGAGGTGAACCTTAGGTGATAAATCCAGCCTCCCTGTGGAGGTTGTGGCATCACCGCGGGAGGGTGGCAGGGGATCCACACCCGGAACACGCCCGTGTGTCTGTGCCCAGCCACCACAACAAGCCAGGTCGTGACGTTGGCTTCTAAAAGCTCCAGGACTGAACCACGGTTATGTAGTGTCATCAGCTCCTGCTGCCAGAGCAGAAGTCCCTGCTGGCTCCTCCTGCACGTCTCCTGTCAGCGGCAGGAAACCCTCTTCTCTCGAGCTGTTGTGTCCGGGTTGATCTGAACAGTAAATTTACAGCTTGAGTGTGAATCAACATTATGATTCATCCTTTCTGCAATGTATCCTTTACTGTGATTAAGGAGCTATTCTGTAAGACATGAACTTCACTTAAGACTACATGGTTTATTTGGGTTTGAGAATACAGCTGCGGTCCTGTTCAAACTGCCATGCCCGGGAGCCAATGACAGAATATAAAAATAGCTTATGCTGTCAGCATGGCTTTTTCTTTTTTGTATTCTGAGTATCATCACTTTGGCAGGCACAGGAAGCTCTTCTTGTTTGCATTTTATTTTGCCTGCAGAAAATTTACAGTTCAAATGATTTCTGTATGCTTCATCAGACTAATCAGATGACAAATTGCTTGAGCTACAGAGAAGAGACCTCAGACAACAGAAAATTCCAATGGAAGAAAAAATTAAATGCCTGCTTTTGGTAGGAGCAAAGATTTTGCTTTGTACCAATCTCAGTTTTCATTTATTCCTTCTATGTTTGTGCGAAGCTTTGTGAAATGGAAATCAAATTATTTAATCTGTTTAAAAGGATCTACAGGCTTGACATCATAGTTTTCCTCAGTGACGCAGAGCCTCAGAAATGCTGTCCTTCCTTAACCAACAGAAACAGCTACAGCCTCTATTTATGCTGCACTTCATTCTGCCACTGAAGCCTCATGAAGCATCCAGAACAAGGCTTAATTTGTCCTCATCTTATTTATAATTTTTGATATCTTGCTGCTACCCAGAACAAGCAGTTTAAAAAATGCCTAAAGATCAGTCCTTTTTTCAGAAGGGAATGGGGAGATCAGAAGGGTTTTCTCTTCCTTGCTGTGCTGCCTGACCTTGCCTGGAGTGACACAGAGGAAAAGCAATGAAGATACATTGCCCCAGTTTTCAATAGGAGTTTTAACACAGACTCAATGTCAGGTTTGGAGCTCTGAACTGGCCTTGAAAACAAGTTTGCTCTTATATGGAATATTATTTTCTGTGCAAGGACTCTCGTCTGGGCGGGCATTCATTTCACAGGCAGAACTGTGGCACCATCTTCTGGATGACTCTTTAGACAATAAAAAATAACCCACCTAAAGAGAAGATGTTTCCTTATCATCCCTAACAATGAGAACATCTTGAATATTCATTGCCTGTGCACTCCTGATTACAGCAGGCTTTAAATAATTTAATTATGCCATGCATTTTGGAAGCACTAAGAGCTAGTCAAACTCTTGATTGCTGGATTTTTTTGTCAAGGAATTCAGATTTTGCATCTGAGACGGTATTTCTACCCACAGAGAGATGTCAAGAAGTGCCCCACTTATTAAACACAGGGGCATAACTCTTCCTGCTATGAGGTTATGAGCTCAGGCTATTCTGTGGTGAACCAGGAGTGTGTTATTCAACCTCAGATTGTTCCTCAGACTGCTAGCCATGACAAATTTTCATTTTGTAACAGGGTAATGGAAGAGGTGCAAAAGGAGCCTTGAAGAGCTGCCTGTAAATGTAATGCACAGCCTAATCCACCTGCTAGTGCTTAACATAGGACTAAGAAATCAGAGAACTTTTCAGACTTAGAATCACAGCTTTCCTGAACACAGATTGTAGAGCAGTAATTACAGTTAAACCCCTAAGGCATCCAACTACCTAAGGGTAGCCAGTGGTGCCTTGGCACTAGGGAGTTTAGTAAAAATTGCTGAGGCATGACAGCTCTGCTGCCCCTTGGCTGCCATATCTGTTCATCCTCCCAGGGCAACTGATTTTCTAAAAGCATTTTTTACACATATACTTGTGTCATTTTATTTGGTGGTGACCACTGTAAATTCTGTAACAGGTGAGATTGTCTGCTGGATGCCAATTATTGACTGTGTGTATCCATCACTTTTTTAAAAAATTTATTATAACACTCTGATATTGGTTTTGATTCTTTTTTACGGTAATAAAAATCTCTTTGGATTGTGTTTTAACTGAAAATAAGAAACTGAAGGCTGAAGAAGATTTTTACCTCTTCTGGTGGTTACACACTGAGAAATACAAAGCAAGTGGGCAGCAATTTTCCTCCTTTCTCCCCTCCCTCCCAGGTACAGCATTTCAGAGCCCTCACTGCACCCTCTTGGGAACTCATTACACGACTTATCACCTAAATTTTGCCTGAAAGGCAAATCCAAATTCCCAAACCATACTTGGGGCTCCACAGCTTCAGGCAGCGTGAAGTGGCAGTCAGAGGTTTCTGTCCCTCCTACCTCAGGTGAGCTGCTTTTCCTTGTGATGCTCCAGGGTATATTCACCTGTACTATCAGTGCTCACTCTTAAATCCAGAGTACTAAAGCATCAGCCCCTCTAAAGGACTCTTTTTTCTCTGTGCTTGAAACCATGCCCTGTGACATGAACAAACCATGTGAACAAACCACACTCCCATCCAAAAGATGCCAGAGAGCCTGGACTGTGTGGGCTGTCTGGTGCTCTGCCTTTTGATACCACTTGTATGTTATCTGTTGTCACTATAATCATACCATTTATCTTGAAGGAGCAATAACTAGGTTGTTGTTCATCATTCCTTATCATGGCATACGTGATCATTCCAAAGCAATGCCATGACTCGTGCAGCCTGACATTTACACAGCGCGACCGAGCTGCTCAGTCACGTATGGAGACCTGCTGCAGCTCCCAGAACCAGCAGTATATTATCACATCAGATGAGATCTCATGCTGCAGTATTTATAAGCACAAGAGACAACATCGGTTGTCTCCTTCAGTGGCAGCTTGAAGATGCAATATCTGGCTTGAAATATGCAGGGAGTAAGAGACCCAACCCTGCCCCCAGGAAATTCACGGGAACTTCTATTGCTACCAGCAATAGTTTCTGGGATTGCTCTCACACTCCTACAGCATTCAATACTCAATCTCTGCTGCAAACAGCAGCCACAGCTGCCCAGCTCACCCTGGTATGACGAGCAGGCCTCTGGCCACCCCTCACTCACTGCACAGCCCTGCTCCTGCGCAGAAATCAGCTCCTGGAACTGCTCCAAGGTCCTCACAGGTCACTGCATGCCACTTACCCTGCACCACTGCTAATCCTATCAGCAGCAGTTTCCTCTCTCAGATGTCCAGTAATTGAAAGGACTTGGAATTTTGACTTACATGCTGTGTTATAGAAGAATATTATGGCTAGGCATTAAAGTCCTGCTGTGAAATACAACATGTGCCAGAGGAGAATGTCAGATATCCCTCCTTCTTTCCCTACAAAGTTATACACGATCAGGGTACAGCAAGGATTGGAGAAACATAGGCAAAAGTTGCCTCTCTTGGGTAGCACAACAGGTATGAACTTCCAGGGAAAAACCTCTGTCTCTCTCCCCAGACCTAAACTCCAGTCATAGAGAAGAGCACAGTCCTCTGCTCCATTTCTCTCTGTTCAAAATTAAACTCGAGCACAGATGTCTGCTCCATTTCTTTCTCCCCAAATTAGTCTACCTGCACAAAATAGCTCCAAAGAGAGCTTTTCATGTCATAGCTATAAAATGTATTTTAGAAAGCATATGCATAGTGTCATTAAGGAGTCGAGACAATGAAAAATTTTATGTATATTTTAGCCACTTCCTGGTGTTATTTTGATGTCTTTCTGTGTCTGAATGCAAAGCTAAAGAAGTTCATTGAAACATACAATGTTCTAGGCCTCTGAAAAACAGAGGCTCAGATGCTCTGCTGCAGATTAGAGTGGGAACAGCAGTGAGCAAATGATTTGCAATCTCCAAATTTAATCATGTTTGGATCACCTTCTCTCTTTCACGTTCCTCACAAGATTGTGCGTGACAGGGTCTGACTGCACAGATGTTTAGGAGGAAGCTTTTAACCGTGCAAATTCAAGGTCACAAGCACAAGCAAGTCTATTGTGGCCTGTACAGAGGTCCTTGCAGAACGACCTCTTCTTCCTCAGGAGCAACACATTACCTATGGCAAGTGCAATTGAAGAAAATCAAAAGTCAAATCTGCTAAACATCCAATAGGGATCTGGTTTTCTTGGCAAAGCCTTTAAACAAAGCGGTTTTTTCTCCATTCCCACAGCTTCCAACACATGACCAAGACAGTAAATTACTCTCCAATACAAGTAATAAATCCTGTCTCTGCTTCACTCTGAGTTAAATGCAACCAGCTTTGGAAATCATATGCTCATCAGAGCCAGGCAAAGTTTTCCTTCATGCTGGAAGAAAGTATGTATTGCCCGGATAGCAGCTTTGGACAGTATGAAGCTCTTTTACTTCCATCCTCTGGGAGAGACAGAAATCTGCCAGGAAGGAACCTAAGACCTCAAGGTGGTTTGGTGCTGTTGAAAATCTGTTCAATAAAAGAAAATAGTTTATGTGTGGCCAGCACCAGAGCAAGGAATGGGATATGAAAAACAATGATCATATTTGTCTGAAAGATTAAAAGAGGCTGCTCTGCATGCTCTGGTGCTGACAGATCTCATGATTTAATCACGAGCCTTGAAATACTTAGGGATATTTTAGAGTTGTGGTGATTGAGGAACAGTTCCAGGTTTTTCTGATGAAACAAAATATTTCACCCTAAGACTGTATAAGCTACTGATCCTTGTGTATCCACAATTTGACTGTGATAATTCTAAGCTTTATTTTAGCAAAATATTTTTTAAGGTGCCAGACCTGTGTTTAGGAACAACAAAACTGAGCTCCTGAAAAAATAAGGTAGACACACAATAAATGCTATCTGGCTCTCCTGGAGCCTCATTCTGAAGCTGAGGTGAGGGCAAGAACCCAGGAACAGCTCGGAAGGTGCAGACAGTCAAACCCACTCTGTGCCGGGAGCCGCAGCGGCCGCAGAAAGTGACATCTGGTCTGGGATAATCTGCCTTCCTTACAGTGGCTTTATGAGAGGGAAGCGCCACTGATCTCAGAGGACTTGTTCCAGATTTAGCTCCGTGTCAGGTCAGAACGAGACCAGCTGCAACCCCGGGTGGGTTCTGCGGCATCCCCCAGGCCAGCGATTCCCCCAGGAAAGGGGGGACACACCTGGAGCCACACACTGGATGTCTTCAGTCCCTCACGCTGCACTGGAACGGATGCAGCCACAAAAGGATTTCCTGATCCCCAGGCAGAAACTGGGCTTGCCCCAACCTCCTGACACACATCCCAAACCCGCAGCAAATCACACTGGGAATGGCCTGCGGGAAGGGCGGCAGGTTACCCGCCAGGTACTGGGGCTCCGTTTCAAACATGTGGTTTCAAAATCCTTCTCTCTGGAGCTCACATCACCGATTTAAATTCTTTGGGTGACAGCTTCCTCACTCCAATCCTTTTATCAGAATCCGGACACTGGTTTGTTTTTGTTTTGTTTTTTTTTTTTTAATTTGCTCTTTTCTATCCCACCCCACTAATTTCAAAACCAGAGGTAGAGGAAAGCCCCCTTGTGCCCTCTGGCTCTGGTGCAAGGAATGGAGATGCTAACTGGTACGTGTAGCCAGGAACGTCAAGGCATAGAGTTAGTTTGATTAAAAAATATCCTCTGTGACAAATTGCACAGCAAACCAAAAAATACTAATATTTATAAAATATTTAGGCTACCCTGATTTCCACTTTGGACTTCTTTCTTGCAAACTTAGATTAACATGTAAATATGCATATAATCAGGCCATTACAGGAAAAAATTATGCTGTCACCATTGAAAACAGGCAGGTTTTCTTTTTGATACATTTTAGGTAAGGGGTCTGATTCTCACTCATGCTGCATTCTTCACATTATGCCAGCAAATTAATCCTATTTTTAGGCCCTTTTTGATTTACTGAAAAGGTGTAAAAAGGCTTTTGTACAGATGAGGTTTGAGAATTAACTGTTGTTTTGTGAATTAGAATTATACTTCATCTGAATTTCAAAGATAGAAAAAATAGCTCAAATATCAGAGAAGTACCACATTAAAATACAAAACTCATGAATTTTTACATGTATTACTGACATGTTTATTGATTATCAATAGTTGTCAATTTATGCTTTCCCCCCGTGACCTAAATGTTTTGTTTTCACAAGACAAATGTGGATTTCCTCATAACAAAGTGAGTTGCTGTAAAAGAATAAGATGAAAGGCAACTAAACCACCCCAAACCCTGCAACTCTCATATTCACATGGAGCAGGTTTTGCACTAGATGTCCTGCTTGGGAGCTGTGAAAATCACCCTAAGAATCTATTTTCCTCCTGTTATGTGCACATAATTCTCATTACTGGTAAGGGTTGTAACAAAAAGAAAATACCCTTTAAAAGCACAGAAAATGTTGTTCTATTTTTGTTCATTCAGTGGCTTAATTGCATTCTTAATTCGGTGACATGGTTTGTGGCAATAGAGATTTTACAGTAAGACAAAGAGAGCTTTCTCTCTGCTTTCACATCAAAGGGAAAAAAAGGTTATGAAGTACTTTTTGAAAAGCATTTAAATCACCCGACCTGATATTTTCAAATCAATCCAAGTATTTGAGTTGATAGATTGTTTAATACAACACTGTAGATATGGCCCTGGTTTTAAATCAATAACATTTACTATCAACCTTTTCACAGTATTTACCATGATTTTTTCTTCTAAGATGTATCTCATCTTGGTCCTGACAGCTCAAACACTCCAGCAGTGAGTAACTAGTGTGAGGGAGATCAGCCCTTCAACTGGGGAAGTCCTGCCCTTTGCTCCTTCAATCTGTTACCTGCCCATGATCGATTTTCTTAGGTCCTTTCCTCCAGCACAAGAGGACTGGATCAGGTACTTGTGCACATACATATGTTCATCCACTCCGGTTAAGACCTCACTAATATTTTAAGATTAAAAATTCTATGTTTTAACAAAATCCTCAGGATTTATTCTCGTTTTCCTTCATTTCATGTGGTGTCTCATCCCTCCATCACATGAGACAAAAAGGGCCTGGTGACATCAGTCACTGCCTGTCCCTAATCTGGTCCCCCTCAGGGCAACAGGAGGATTTGGGAGCAGAACATGCTGGATGCCACACTCCAGTTTTCTCATGCACATGTTTGGACTTTGAATTTCCAGGGTGCCTGTGTTAAAATCAGGAGGAGAGGAAAGAGACTGTCCCACAGAGACTCATGAGGCTTTTGCTTTATTTATAGAGCATCCAAAACCAGAATATTAGATACTGCTGAGACACAACTCTGGGCACAACAAAACAGATTTTGGGATATGCTCCTCTCCGTCACACCAGGAAAACTGTTGTCAAAACACAGTTGAGCTTTCAGTCTAAACACTACCAGCACTATCAGATCCAGCCTCAGAGAGAAACCGTAAAACAGCCTACATTGCACTAGAGGATCTTAATACTCTCCCAAGAGCCCCTCTCTGTCAGGAACCCATTCAGCCAGACTTTGTTTCAGGTTTGAACCAAAACCCCAGCACCAATCTCTCACTCCACAACCACCATTTCACAAGGCTCATCCTCACACTAGTGACAGAGAGTCAGGAGAAAAAAAAGCAGAGAAGAACCAGATGGCAAGCTCCCTGTCTGAAAGTATCAGAATTTGCCCATTGAAGCCTGGATTTGCCCATTTTTTTTCAATACTGACAGCTCCCACACCACGGTACCTATCCAAGGAAGTGTAGGGATGTTTACACAGCCTCTTGGACCAGGGAACAACAGCAGATACATGGGAATTGCTGCTCCTGACCAGACACGCTGAGCTTGAGACTGGTGCCTTCTCATGGCCATATCGCACCAGTGACTCACAGCTGTCATCTGGCACATGAACAGCCAGACCCTGTCCTTCTAGTCACACTTGCTGAGCTCCCTGCTTAAGACCAGAACAGCTGGATTTGGTCATTTGGTCACACACGTCCCTTATGGCTTATAGTGCTGTGGGGAGACACTGCCAGCGAAGTCACTGCTCTTTTTAACTTCTAGGACTGTCACCCACTAAAGTATGGGCTACAAATATATATCTGGGTGTGTGTATATACATATACTTATTTACACTTCCCCATTGCTGGAAGTGCCTAAGGTCACTTTGAGCAGCCTGGTCTAGCGGAAGGTGTCCCCGCCCATGACAGGGGTGTCGGAACAGGATGGTCTTTAAGGTCACTTCCAATCCAAACCATTCTATTTTTCTCTGTGTGTGCACACGTGGAGATTGTCTACATATCTCCAGCCTCTCCAGGAAGTTCTGGTATACAGAGGTCATTGAAATAAACTATATGGCCTTCATAAAGATCAGGCTGCTCTAGAAGTAGCTCCTGCCAGGGCAGATTTGGAGAAAAGCAGTGCAGTATCACTACACCGCCTTTTGTTGACAACAGCCTGGGGGTAAAAGAACTTTTTTTATTTCCTTCTGCAGCCTCCCATTCTTCTTTAGGCCTAGCAAATGCCCTCAGACATCCTGATCTTATAATTTCTCCCAGATAAATTATTTCACAGACTCAAGCCTTTGTTTTCCATCTCCCAGACTGACTCTGTGAGAGCTGCCATAGCCCCCAGCTGCTTCTGCACCTGAAAAGATGTCCTTGAAGGTCTTCAAATGTTTATGAGAACTGAAGCAGGAATTGTACTCAAAAGCCAAAGTTTGAGGAAGAGAGACAAGGTGATAACATACAAGCAGGAGAACAGAAAGAAAGAAGATGCTGCATAATTCTCTTCTGCTACTACTTTTTTTAAGGTCTCAAAAGTCAAGATTTTTGCCATTTCTAAGAAAAATGACCTTCAGCAAGAAAATATTATGTCTCTTAGGAGGCACATAGCTATAAAGGTGACTAAACTAGGAAACACTCAGCAGCTCTACTCAGACTTAGGAACAGCTCTGTGCATATCCCACTGCTGCCTTATACAAAGCTCTATTTGCCACTCGCAGGTCCCCACCAAAAAACAGGCAGTAGTCCTGCTGGGGGACTATCTGTAGCTTTCCTCACCCCTTGCTGATTGACTTAACAAGACTCTGGGAAGAGCAAACTCAATATAATCCCTCCCTCCAGCACAGTCCTCTCTACCTTCTGCTCAACTGCAGCTATTTGGGATTTTTGTGATGGGCTGTGTCTGCTTTCTTTTTAATTACTGTTTTGCTTATATCTCTGAGTTTTAAAATCCTTTTTGTTATTTTTTTCCATCCCCATTTTTCACTTCATTTTTCATGCTGCTTCTTCTATTTGGTAACACCCTCTCATCATGGTTTTTGTGTCAGTAGTCCCTGACTGCTCTCTGTCCTGCAGGGTCTCTGGATGTTTCTCTTTCCAACAAAGTAGTGGTGTCTGGGTTCTTCAAAACAAAACCACAGTAACCTTCTCTGCATTATCAGGGACTGATGGGTGGTGTTTGGACAACTCTAAAAGGGTATTTCTAACCAGATGGGAAGGCTAATTTATCCTCATGAAAACTGGGTGTTGCTTGGTAAGTAGGAATAATACACTGGCTGGCTCTCTGTGTTTTACAGCCATTAAGAAATAATTTTAGTAGTATTAACTAAACTCCCTCAGAAACAAATCGAGGGCAGGTGCTTTCCCCTTTCACACTGTTCCTAGGGCAGAGGAGAGCCTGACCAGGGTTTGACTAATGGTGAGGACCCAGTCTCTGCTCTACTTTTGTGGGCACCTGTGAAGCTGTTGTGAAGTCCTTGGTGGGGAACTGGACTTCAGTGCAGCACACTTTGGGCTGGAGAGAGCTGGCTCTGTGATGGGCAAGCTCCACCCCTCCCTGTGAGTGTCTTGCAAGGCAAAGTGAACTCAAAGGGCTGTTGAAATGGGCAGGGAAAAGTGTGCGCTTTCGTTTGTTTGTTTGTATTTTAATATTTCCACCAAGCCATAAAAAAATCTGAATTTTAAAAAAAAATATTTTTTGTTAGTTCCAATTTGATGAAACTCAATTTTAAAAACACACAATCCTGGGAGCAGAGAATGGATTTCGGTGTTCTCAACAGTGCTATAAATAGTATGTCAGCAACCAGCATAACTTGTACAACAGCTTTAGCCAGACTGCAGATCTGAAGGAAATTCAGATAATATTTAGCATGAGAAAGGATTGTTATATTCATTGTTATGGAAAGGAAGGTCCCCAGTTGTTTTGGATTTTTTAAATTATCTATCATTATAGAAAGTTTATTTTATGACATTAGTAATCTCCTGTTTTGAGGTGTTACCAATAATGACTTCAGCACATGTTGACAAATGGTTAGCAAAATTTCCAATTAGATGCAGAAAGCACCTTATTAAAACCTGAAGGTTTACAGCACTGCTTCTTGCTCAGCCCCTGAGCCTGAGAAAGCACTTGGGAAAACTGTGTGAGGAAAGCAAAGATAATGTGTGAATTGCCTGCAAGGAGGGCAAGAGTGAGGGCTGATGTTCAGGGATGTTACAGGCAGTTTTTTGAGAGCTGTAGATTCTTGCTTTCCCATAATTTACACTTGCGTAGTTCATTTTATGTTTCTGATCCCCAAAAGCAGGATGTAGAGAACTGCTCATTTCCTAAAAGCTTCTTGAAATTCTGTTGCAGATGACAGGAACTGGTGCTGTGCTTCAAACTACTCTATCCACCCATCAAGTACTAATCAGATGCCTTTTCAAGAACATCCAAGCAGGTCACTGTCTTTAATGCCTTGCATGCCCAGGCTTTCACCAGTGGAACCTGATGAGTTTTTTGATCTGATCTGGAGCATCCCCCCTTGCTGCTGTGACCTTGCCTGGGCTGCACACCAGATGATGCTTTGCCTCTCAGCCTGGCCTCATCTGCAGCCCTGTGCTTGGGGCACCCTCTGGAAAGGATGACGTGAGCTTGAATTTTCCCCGGCTGGAGAAGAGGCTGAATTTTCCTCTCATGGTTTGTGTGAGAACTCAGACCAGCAAGTAGCAGTTTTAAGGAGAAGGTGCTATTGTTCTCTGAAGTGATGGGGCACCAGCTCCTGACTCCAGGCTGTGGGTGCACAGGGAGTTGGATGGGTATCCCCTGGAGAGTGATGATGTTTGGGATGCTTCCTTTCTTTTGTATTTTTACTAGCTCTCTTAACACAGCCAGCTGTGAAAAACACCTTCTAACTTTCAGGGCTGTGCTGGTGTGAATTTGGGGATTTTGGCAGGTTTGTATTTTCCATGTTGTGTTATAGGAGATTTGCACCCTACCATGCTGTCTAAGCTTTAATCCAGACTGAAGGAGGTAAAGAAATCCTCCCTTAGCAAGGAAAGGACAGGTGAGATACCTCTTGGGGTACAGAGATGTGTATGCAGTATGCCTACCTCATCCCTCCTTAAGGACACATGTGCTCTATACCAGTATTGAGGAGCAAAGTTTGGGTTTGTGGTATTTCTCCTTCATACCTCCTGGAGGAGGCAGGTATACCTCCTGGAGGTGGCAAGGTGAGTCCTCCCCACCACCAGCTAGCCCTGACCCTCTAATTCCTTACCCTGAAAAGAGATATTTCTCATTCAAACCAGCAGCAAGGTGGGTTAGGGTTTTGTTGTTGCTTTTGTGCCCTAAATGGGCACTGGGCCAGGGGACAGCATGGGTGTGTGGACATCTCCCTCGTGGGGTTGGGACAGCTGAGGGCATCATCTCCATGCAGAATGTGGTACAAGCCCCTTCCTCTGTGGTTAACCCAAAGTAGCTCTGGTTTCTGCAACTCTTCCTTGGAGCCAGTGCACTGACATTTTCCCCTCTTCCTTTAAGGAAAAAAAAAATCTAGCATTTAAACATTTGCTTTGGTAAAGGATGAAATGGAAAAGTAGGTCAGATTTGAAGGATCCCAGCCCTGACAGTGTCCCTTCTAGAGCTCCAGACCCAGGTTTCTGGAGAGAGACTGAATATGACTGCAGCAGTGCTTCTCACGCTCATTTGTGCTCTTCACGTTCCTGTGTACAAAATCACCCTCAAAATGCCCAGGACAAATTATATCCCCATGATTTTAAGGGATGAATTTGGTTGCCAGTGATACATTTATGAAATGAAGCTACCTCTGTTCAGCTCCTTTGAAACTTAGCTGGGTTTTACCATGAAGCAAGGTTATTTTTTTTGCTTTTAAAACTTCCAATCCAAATTAGCTGGAACCTAATTACAGAATACTTTTGATTAAAGCCAGACAATGTGCTCTGGAAGCTAGGATCAAAAATGACAGGACTGGATGGCAGTGAAGGATTAGTCAGAAAAAGGAAAATGACTGATTCATTTTTAAAATCAAATCAGGATCACTTTTTGTACATGGAACAAAGGTTGCAGCCAAGTCAGGCAAACCTCTTGGACTAGGGAAAACTTGACTTTCAATAATAAGATTTTTAATTTCACTTGACAGGCATATAACTGAAATCCAAAAAGAAACACTAAAGATTATTTCTGCATCTATCCTTAGAGATCAGGAGAGAAATAGTTGCAAGCCTTGTGTGAGATCTAGAAATCTTACTAAGATAAGATTTCTTATCATGACTTGTAGACATGATAATGCAGCCAAACAGCTGGCTGCTCTTGCCCTAATCACTGAACCTTTAGAGAGTACTCCATAATTATTTTCATGCCATACTCTGAAAATAACCCTGGTTAAAGAAATTGTGCATGTTGCTAGAAAAACAAATGCTGATTCAACAAAGCTCCTTTCAAAAATACTTTTTTACCTTTAGCTTAATAATGAGCAATAGCCTCTTTGCTCTGCTGATTTGAATCCTGAAGACTTTTTATTGTCTGGCAACACACTGAGAAGTGCATTCTTTTCCAAGCTATTTTGCTCTAAAATAAGCACATGGGTTTCTGTATGCAGACTTCATTCAGCTTCTGAGGAGGGAATATTCTGCAGTCCTGTGGCATTTCAAGTTATTTACCTTAACATACAGTGAGGGGGGATTGATATCCATGCTTGGCCCTATCATCTGCACACAGGGAAAACTGAGAAATGAGATTCCCTGGGAAATAAGGTTTATTAAGGATTATTTATAGCCAGGGGTGTACGCCTAGGATTTGAAAATGCAGTGGAGGGAGGGAGCTTATGGGTCTTGGAAAATGTGGTACAGGACCTGGCAGGGACCTAAGAGTCTGGCCTCTCCCATGGATCACCATATGTGATTCCTGGCCACATGGAAGGCAATTCTTGGCTATCCCAAGGCCTCATATTTTGTTGCTCTTCTGTTACTAAATTTTAGAGTGAACACACCGAAAAAGTGAAGCCAAGCCATGAAATCACTGGCAATTGGCTTTGGAATGGGTGAGTGAACTCTCCTGTGCCAGAAAAAGGTGAAAAGCTCCCTGGAGCAAAATACAGCCCCAGGGGAAAATACTGAAACCTAATCAAAATTATTGGGAAGTTTTAAAACAACAGAAAGATCCAAGAGATGGCACCAAGCTCTCCTTTCTAGGAGATAATGTATTGCAAACAAATTCGATGGAGACCCCGAGAGGATGAAGTGACCCTCAACAGTGTGGATCTCAACAAGAGTGACAGGTAGAGTGAGACTGAGGCCTGGCTGGAGCTGGGAAATCTGGTGTGCTAAGTGCCATATGGTCCTCCTAGGGCGTGTGCGAGACCTCATTTCCACGAGCAACTGCTCACAAAGAAATTGCATTGGTGCTAACACCAGTTGCCTTAGACTTGCTTCAAACTGGGTGACTCCATCATCTGGCCCTTGCTGGATGACCCATGGGTCGTAGACTTTGTGCTCTGCCACATGCAAGGAGAGATACATTTTCTACTATTTACACATTGTGCACACCCCGCTGTGCAGATGCACCTGTCTTACATTTAATGTTCAGCCTAGGAGAAAAAGATATCAACCCTTACCCTTTCCACATTGGCAGGTGGAAGTAAGATTTAAATCACAGACATCCCAAGGAAAAACAAAGCCCCAGTGTCCTTTTCAGCCCCTCAAGGCTGGCGTGACTCTTACTGCTGCAGCCCTGGGCAGGGGCAGGAGCACTGCCATCCCTTAGGTTAGTGTCCCCATCTTGCAGTGGCTATTTATCCATTCCCACAGGGAAAATTTGATCCAGAGCCATGTGCTGAGGAGTAGTGCTGGCACGGTCATGCTTCCATGGATCTGCTGCTTTCCAGCACAGTGTGGTCTGCAGTCCATGGGTGTGCAGCAAAAGCCTGAATTCACTTGGTCTGGTGCTTAGACAACACTGTAGGAAATTATTTACAAGAACACAGGTTCAGGCAGGCTGGGAGAAGTCTAACACACATCTTTTGGCAAACCCCTTTGAGAAAACCTTTCCAAGGTAGAAATGAGGGATGGGCACATATTGATGATTTTCCTACTGATACATAACATCTAACAGATGAAGTTCTCACACTTGCCATTAATCAGGTAGGGAAGCTTCCTACCTTCTACCCAAATGAAAAATCAAGGTATGTGCTTCCTAGAAACAGGAAAGAAATCACTGCCTGTAGCTGGACAAAATGCTAATCCTGAAATTAGGACTTTATCTTTTAAACTTGCCCTATTAGGATTTGGGCCAACTAAATTTACTTTTTTGAGGAGCACTAAAGCTCCACTAGTGTCCTGTGGAGAACTTTGGCCCCCAGCAGTGATGTAGGGCTGGCATGGCTGCTTCCCCTTACAGCACTCTTGGACCCTTTCCCAGGAAAGGAAAGGGCAGGAGCCTCCTGTGTATGAGATTCTGTCCCTATGAAATACTCTGAGTCTTTCCAGCCTATTTTTCTTTCAGCATAAAGATTTGTAACTCCACCCCTCTGGCTTTTATTGATTCATGCATGTCAAGCCCAGTCATCCAGGTGTGAGAAGAGTGAATATAATGTGGTGTCCTGGGGTACAGCTTCTTGATGTCATTGCAGACATATCATGTCTGCTAACCTGAACATGCATTTCAGAGTGTGTATTATTATATAGGATCAAAAAAGTGTGGAGCTTTAATGTCATTTTCAGAGCAAGGTTTGTACTAGGACGCTCAAGAACTGGGATGGAGATGCTCTTACTTCTGAGCTGACTGAGATAGTGTTTAGAGAGAGCAGCTGTGAAAGCCGGAGACACTCTGCCATATCCAAGAACAAATGCTAGTAGCCATCTGGAAGAGTTAATAATGGCAAGAAGAGGCACTGAACACTGGCTATAAACCCAGGTTCCTGCCATGGTTCTGCAAGGATTTCCAGCCAGTGGGGGAGCTGAGGTGAGGATGGCCAAGCACTGAGGAGCGCCAAGATGAAACACCACTAGGATGGTGGAGAAGGAATGAGAAAACCTCCCCAAAACCAGCATGAGGGAGCTCCTGTACCTGCTGAAAACCCAAGTGTGCTGACCTAGAGAACAGCAGGGAAACCATCCCAGTTTGCAACCTGCCAGTGGTAAAAGTTTTAGGAATATTTGCTTTTGTTTTCCTTTCTTTGTCAATTTTTGAAAACTGAAGTTAAAGTGCTACTAAAATCTCAGGCTTATAATTGGAAGTAATTAATAAAGGGCTAATGAATTAGGCTTCCAGTTCTCTGTGGCAGTCAATGGAGATGGGGCATATGTTTTTTCCCAAATACACTACTAATAAAATTAAGGAAAAAAATTTCTCCACATCTTCCCCAGTCTACTGCTAAGTTATGCCTTTACTAAATGTTTCAGCATTTTTTTTTAAAGCTCTCAGGAGGCTTTTGAACTGCTTCAATATATCCACAGCTGTAAGTCTCTCCATGAAAGGAACCTATTAAAGGAAACAGCACATGAGAGTCACAGTAAACAGCCAGTGATGAAACCTCCCACAGCCAAGGGCTTTGTTGGTGGGAATACCAGACACCAGAGCTGGAAATCTCTGGAGGAGGGAGAATGGTTACCCTGCTGCTCTTGGGGATTAGACTAATTTGGACTCAATGATCCTTGTGAGTCCCCTTCCAGCACGGGATATTCCATAATAATTTCTTCTTCTGGCATGAGAACTGAAGGCAGGTGGCTTGCAGTGACCTGGCCCTGCATCTCTGT
Organism: Dicrurus megarhynchus; assembly: GCA_013399195.1. Taxonomy (NCBI): domain Eukaryota; kingdom Metazoa; phylum Chordata; class Aves; order Passeriformes; family Dicruridae; genus Dicrurus; species Dicrurus megarhynchus. The sequence continues at coordinate 407,150 of VXAD01000132.1, read as the reverse complement.
ACCAGTGGGAGAAGTTCTGGCTGAAAGTCAGATAGATGATTGTGTGTCCCTGCCTGCTTGTGTCTCTTGGAGATTTATGGATGCTCTGTCCTTCTGCCTCTGTTAGGGAACTCTGCCTTCCACAGCATTGGGCCACCAGCAGGCAATTCCTAGAATTGCTGAGAAGTATTTAGTATTCCCTAGAGGATGTTATATAAATAAATTAAAGCATACTTGATAATATTTTGTAAGGAAAATTATTCATTTTACTTTCCTTTTTTTTTCTCCTAGGGTAGAAAGAGAAGAGCACAGAAAATACAAGAATTTTAATTGAAAAAATTTAAATGTAATTCTGACCTGAAAGCTGGTTTTGATAAGGTTAAAAAAAAGAGATTATTTAAGTTTTTAAAAAACTGGTCCCACTGCTAGCAGACTTCAGCTGAGTTTGTTCCAGATCTGTGATTTTGACACAAAATCATCTGCCTCAAGTTCCAATGAAATCTTCATAAATTAATCTTCTTTCTCTTCCCCCCGTCCCCCCTCCACCCCATCTTGTTTACTCCAAGAATACATTTAGCTTATTGTTTGGGGTTTTTATAATAGAGATTTAATTTAAGCAAAACTAATTGACTTATTAAACTTTTGCAGATGGCTGATTCTTTACAGAGAGTAAAAGCTTCAGGTATTTTTTAGGCAGATCTCTGACCTACTTATGGCCGAAATCCTATTTGAGCACCGGTGTCCTTCTGGTGGCACAATCGGTTATCAGGGTGGCAGTGAAGTTGAATATGCCAATGTTTGCAGACTCGGGGTCTCAATCTAGAGGCTGCTGTGCTCTTAAACAGGGTGGTGGATTTGTGTCCTGAGCCTTTACTGGGGCAGGAACTTGCTCCACCGCAAAATCCTTACAGCGCTGTTTTAATGTCACAAGGAGCTGGAAACACTGTCAGTGAGCGTGGATGGACACAGGGAACCTCCGCTCCTGCCGGGCTGTGCCACCCGGGATGCATTAGGATTCTTAAGGCTCTGCTGGGAAACGAGGCCAGGACAACAGCAAGACAGAAAACGCTGTTCTGCTGTCAAGGAAATGCTCGAAAAGCAGGAGGGAGCGAGAGCTGAGAGCGCAGAGCTGCAGCCCTGCGGCCGCGGGGGCGACGAGCGAGTTCCTCCCGGGAAGGGGAGAGGGGACGCAAGAGCACGGCGCAGCGGGTGCCATCCCCTAAAATATTAATAGTTTCTGTGCGCGCGGTGAGGAGGCAGTTCGGTTTCTTTCTTTTTTTTTTTTTTTT
>VXAD01000132.1:245657-405131 GCA_013399195.1 Dicrurus megarhynchus | reverse complement strand
AGGCGGGGCGAGGGGCCGGGGCCTCGCGTTCTACAGCGCGGTGGCCGGCGGGGCGGGCTGGGGGCTGGGTTCGTGGGTGCCCCCCCCATCGTTGTGCTGGCTGTAAACGAATTTAAAAAACAAAAAAAACAACACCGAGGAAAATAAAATCCTCATTATGCATTTAGCAAACTTGTCTCTGAGCCGAGTGGGGAAGGGGGCACATAATTGGTGTGCGGAGCAATGTCACTCTGTGTTGCTCTGATGCTCATTCGTAGTGAAGTCTGCGGGTCAAATGACATCCATCGCCAGTAGGTCTACGGGAGCAGAGAGCCTCTCTGAACGGAAAGTTCAGAACATGTCATGGAGGATTAATCACATTCCTCTAACGCCGACTGGCTGGGGAATTATGTAAGGCGCGTACTCTGGGGGGCGCGTCCCTCTGCGGGTGCGTTTACCCACACGTTGGCACCTGCAATGCACAGCCCGGACCGGGGTGCCTGTGAGGGGGTGTTCTGGTGTGCTGGGGCAGCTGCTTGCCCCAGGCTCTGTCCCTGCTTACCAGAAGCAGCTTCTCTTCCCCACCGGGCACCTTGAAGCATCAGGTCCTGTGGAGTTGGGTGATGGTGATGTGGTGGTGCCATGGCCTGGGACGGGCTGGCCTCACGGTGGGGTCATCTGCATGCGGCAGTGGACAGACAAGGTCCCTTGTGTTCTTTGCCCAGAGCTTTACAAACCCACCTGGCACTGCTGCTCCTGCCTCAAGGACAAGTCAGGACATCCAGGGACTGAGCCCCAGGTGCTGGTCTGAGGGCGCTTCAGACAGTCTGCGGCGCTCACTGTGGGCCAGAAGAATGGGGAGCAAAGCTGTTCCTATGGCAAATAGCTGCTGGGAGCGTGGTCTTTTGGCTGTCTGCCTGATGAGGCTGCATCTGATGGAGCTCAGGAAGCGAGCCCTTCTGGGAAGGACTCTGTGCTGATGGGCATGGGCTGTGCCGTCGAGAAAATTGTTCCCACCCCAGTAAGTGTGTTGGCATCCTGGGGACAGCAAGTGGGAACTCTTCTCTTGGCACTTTCCCGGGTCTGTAACTTCTTCCAACAGCCAAATATAAAAGCTGCCTTTGTCTTGGTTGGAAGCCACAAGTAGAACTCTTCTGGCTGCTCCAAGTGCACATGGCCTGTATGTGTACACATACATGCACATGCAGCTGTGTCTAAACAGAGCTCTTCTGACACGGCCCAGGTGGGCCAGCCCTTGGCAATAAGGGATTGTGGGAGAAGGGTGCAGAGTGTGGTAACATTTAAGATGATCTGAGAAATTACTTTCTCTCTGTTTGGCATGTATGTGTAAGTAGAGTTAAGCACAGTTTAGTTTATGATATTTCAGAGTGTGGAAGACCTTTTTTTTTTTAATATACTTAAAAGGCTTTTTGGATTAGTGAAATTCCATCTCTGTTCAATTAATCTTATTACACCTATCTTCCTTCTCTTTTCACCATGCCTCCCAACTGCTGTCTACCTCTCTCTATCATCTCCAGTCTCAACTAATTGTCCATCTCTCCCTCAGACTCCTTTTATCAGCCTAATCATGATTTTAAACTTTAAAAGAAGACCAAATGCTCCAGTCAATTCTGTGTCCGCTTCCGTGTCCCCCAGCAGCCTCACAGACCTTGTTGCACGTGATCAGAACAGTCAAATTACACCGGTTAACACCTCCCACTTGAGTCCTAGATTGCATCTGCAAAGAAATAAAGTTCATAGCCCAGCTAGTGACACAGCAATTCGGGGCGTTGGGTGGCCCTCGTGCCTTGGGGGAGGCTCTGTGGTGTTGCAGCACAGATGGCAGAGTTGTGGGGGTTCCTCAGAAGGCCTGGTAGGGTGGAGGTGGTGCAGGCTGAAAATGTCCTTAGCTTGTCCATGCAGTCCAGCCTTGAATTTGCTCTCTTGTTCTTGGGATGGTTTGGGTTGGCTCACAGTGACTCTGGGGTGAGCACGTCTTTATTCATAAACCTCTCCTGCTGAAATTTGTGTGTTTGTGGGTGCACACATTTGCAGATCTGGAGGCAACTGAAGCGGCTGTATGTTTCTCAGATGTGAAACTATAACTGTTGCAGAATTAATGTTTAGGTGTGCAGATTCCAGTTTACCTGTAGTCTGGCTCAGACATGGACCTCTGTCTTGAGGAGCAGGGACCTTATCTGACCTTCTTCAATTTCCTACTTTGATGGTCACCTAACACCCAGAGGGAAGCTGCTGAGATAATACTGATTCTTCTGAATATTCATAGCACTGTAATATGTTTTCATTTGTAATTCCCACGTACATTGTAATCTTATTTTCAGACAACAAATTGCATTTAGAAGCTATTAAGAGACAACATTGGCTCAGGCCTGGGAAAGGTTAAGAGGAAGAAAATAAACCAAGAAATTGACTTGTAGCAATTATGCAAGGGTTGTATTTTTTGAACTCCACCTTGGCAATAAAGCATGTGGATCACAAATCTCAGCTTGGAAAAATGCACACAGCTGTACTGGGTCAGGTCTGGGTGTTTCCAGCTTTGAGTCAACTCATGGCATGTGCTGGGGGGCAGGGAAGAGCTGTTTAAAAGCTGTATTTGTTCTTGCTCCTCTTTAGTCCTTTGGCTGTTACTCCACAGATCTTTACATGGGAAGAATGTTCTTCTAAAACTTATTTCTCAGATAATCCACTGTGGCACTACAACCAGTAGTAATGTCACACTCTCACGACTTCACTTGAAAAATAACTCTCTTATATGTGCACCTGACAATAATGAAGAAGGAAAGATGAAAGAGAAAAAATATGTTCATTTGTCTCCCTGGATTAATTTTAGTCCTGTGGCTCTCTGGATGTGTTTAGACTGCTTTTATTGGGGTTTGCAAAAAGTGAGCAAGACAAGCAAGTTTGTCACTTTTGGTCTGTTTGTTTTGCAGTTGCTGCCTCTCTGGAGCCCTAGAAGAGGAAATTAAATGAAAAGCAAGGCTCTCCCCATGCATTGTGATGGGTATAGGAACTACCTGCTGTACTCAGGCTGTTACTGGCAAAAATATTTTTGTAAAAACGGAAACTTTGTATCCCTAGGCTGCAGGGGCAGGGGGCGGGGGAGAGTTAATTACATTTTGAATTGCCACAAACAACTTTTCTTCTGCAAACCCAAAGCAACTTGATACTTGTCCGTTTTTGTGTAAAGTAACAGGAGCTGCAGTGCTGTCCATAATGTCTTTCCCTGTATTCCTCCATAAATAGCAGGGATGCAGAAACTCCACTGTTGTGGAGATGCTGTGATGCCAGTTGGGAGATGCTGTGATTGCCTTGATATGGTAATCTGTAGGTTGGTGTTTTAAAGTACCTTGCACTGAGCTCCCATCTCCACCAACTTGCAGCTCTGTCTGGGCTGGTATGGGCAGGGGGTATTTTTGGCACAAAGACCACATTGTAGCTCTGTCTAAGCCAGTGCAGCTTTTATCAGTCTTGTGGATACTATGGCTTTTCTTGATAGGACAACTTGGAAGTGAACGTTAGGATGTTCAGTGAACTCGAATGTGTCTGAGGAGTTGTTTTAATTCTTGCCTTTATGCAAAAAACATACATTCCAGGCCTTGCACGACTGGCTCATGAGTATCTTTATGGGATGTTCCAAAGCATTGCAGGGCATTTGGGCAACAAATCTTTGGGGGAAATTGGATGAAGATGGTTTGAAAAATCTGTGTGTGGTGTACATGGACCAAGCTAACCTTGCTTTGGTGCCTTGCCTTTACACTGTGATCACTTGACTGGTGAGCCAGGAAAAAGGCCAGGAAAAACTGTTGCCTGCCTGGCAAGAGTCAAGCTTGCTTTGATGGTATAGATTCTGAAAGGGTTAGCACCTCTTGCCTTGCACACAGATGTGTGTTCAGAAGGCAAAGGGAATCTGAATCTTGAAAGACTGATAATAAGTCTTTTTGTCCTAGTGCTGATTGCTCATCTGGCCGTGGAGCACTTTTGTTGGATAATATTTGCATGCATATGAATGGACATAAGTAACTGCATACTTTCAAGTGTGCCCTAGAAAAGCCTAGATATCTTGAGATGCTGAAAATAAATGGGAAAGAAATAAGAAGGTAATGCTTGCATGCAGCATGTGTGATTAGTAGTTTGCTCTGTCTAGTGTATTATGGGCCTGAGATGTTTTATAGTTGCTTGAGACTCTTCATCAATTTGCATATGTTTGTTTGGCTTTTGCTTAACCAGAAGGCTGCTGGCTACTGTGGTATGGGCAGAGACTTAGCTGATGGAGCAGGGTTAGCTTGCTGAAGCTTAATGCTCTTCATGGATGCAGGGAGGAAGAGTTGAGTGTTTGATTTTCTCTACCCTCATATTGAAAGAAAAGCCTTAAAAAAAGGTAATATTTTTTATTGCCTGGTGATGTTGCTTATGCAATGCCAGGATCAGATGCTGCATTTAGTGCTGGGCCCATCCATCTTGATGTGTAAGAAGCACAAACACATGTTAAAAATATATTGTCGAGTCTTTTGATGTCTGCCTGGGGATGTAGGTACTTAGCTGTTCTTGTAAACTGGGTCCCAGTTCCTACCTCAAAGGTCTTGTACGTGTAGTGTCAGGTCAGTAAAACATGTGCCACTTAATCAAAAAATGTAAATCCATTTCTATGGTATTTTAATATTAGAAAGGTAATTACTGTGTAACTAACCCTTCTCTGTAAGCTGTCATTAATTGGATGATTTCTTATAGGCAGCTTAGCATAATGCATGCAAAATACACTGCAGCTCTGGGCAGGCAAAAATTGCCACGATGAACCAACAGGATGTGAGCATTCAAGAGACCTGAGCCCTGGGAACAGGCTTCACTGGTCCTTGGCTTTGGGCCTGCAACTTCTGAGCACTTACTGGGGTAATCTGCAGGCAGGGAACTCTGTCATACAGGTTATTTTTATTAGGAAGAACCCAGGAAGTGGATTTTGCCATTAGACATCAGACTCTGTGGTGTGTGACAGGAAGGATCTGAAAAGTTTTTGTAGTTTCACTGAAGGCAGATGTGAAAGCCATATGTTGCTGTGCCAGTGGGCCTGGTATAAAGGCAGCAGAAGCACTAGCAGTGCCTACATGGTGTTTTACCTTGTGTCTTAAAGTCTCAACTTCTGCGAGTCTCACGATTCTGAAACCTCTGGCTTTGATAAAACGTGGTTTTAGATCAAGGTAGCAGAAGAAAGATGGGAGCGCTAAAGACTGAAAACCCAGAACATAAGTGAAAGAACAGGAAATCTGTCTTGTGATCCCATGTTTTACACAGTCTGTAGAGAGCTGTCTGCTTTGCTGTTCACATCCATGATTATCTGCATGCACATCTGGTTGGAAACTGAGAACTGTGCTCATGAAAAAGTTGCCGTTAAAATGGTACAAATGCTGATACAAGGGAAGAGAAAAGGTCAGCAGTGCCTGACCGCATTGCAAATAAATGACATCTTTCATCTGGAAAATGCCTACCATTTTCCATTTAGGACAGTGTTGTGATCATGGAAGAGCTGATTTTAAAAGGTCACCTAACAATTCATTTAAATCCTGATGATTCTCCAGCAGCCCAGAGTGCGACCTGGTATAAAATAGTTATGTAGGATTAGCACATATGGTTGAGAGACAGGGCTCCAGGAGCAGGATTTTCTGGAGTTAGGTGCTGCTGCTGTGGAAACACCTGGATGAAACTGGTAAAATCTCAGGGTATGCCATTTGAATGGCTGCTCTTATCTGAGTGCGGCTGTTTGAAGCATTAGGAATAGAAGATGAGGAAAGAGACTCATTAATGCTAAATTTGATTATATATGCAAACCAGGTTTCTATGAAAAGAAGAACAAAAATGATCTGACTTTCAAACTAGCAATAAGATGTGTAGAGATAGAGGGTTCTGCTATTAGACAAACACAGTTAAAGTCTCCTTGATGATTTTTATGAGGGCGATGTTTCAGTCATCACTCATGTAAATCAGTATCTGCATAATTGGAGCCCCGGGTAAAAGCCCTGCATGTTGATATCTCTGGATTCAGATGTTGCAGTTGGGAGAGGACAGGCTTGGAGGTGCTTCTCATAGACCCCTTTTTATCATTGGGATGCTCTGGTCCCTGGCTTAACCTGCATTCATGGCACTGTGTATGATACCAAGGGGCAGGAGATGTTGCTTGGCAAAGTTGTACACTCTGCTCCACGGGAGAGGACCTTGTTCTGAGCAGGGAAAGAGAAGAGGCAGAAAGCAGGTAATACTGGACTCGGCACAGGGCCGGTGTTGGAAGACAAAGCCGCACATCTGCAAGCTCAGGTTTCCCCTTGGGCACTGGATAAAAATGTTTCTGTCTTAGTATGGGCCTGGGGTGCAATGTGGAAAACAGCACTTGGCTGTGTCTGTCCAGCCCAGCAGCTGCCAGAGGGGTCTTCATGGATTTTACTCCTGGGGGGATCTACAGAGTGCTGTTAAGAACATTATAGAAAGGAACATACAGAGTGGAGATGCTGTGTTTGAGGTGTTTGTTCAAAGTGGCGTATGTGCTGCAAAGGGTGACATAGTTGCTACGGTGACAGCTTGCTTGCTTTTTGGCAAAAGCAAAAGAATACTGAATATAGGCAAACTGTAAACTTTTTCTTGAATTTGCACAGTTTTACCTTCTGGCCATTGTAGAGATTTCTCAGGTTTGTTTTTGGAAGCAGTGCTTTCCCACTCTGAATACTTCACTCAGTTAAAAAAGCTAATAGTGCTTCCCATTCTTAAGGAAAATCCTAAATCACGTAAAATGATGGGGATTCCAATTATTATAATTCTAGATACTACTTATGGCACTGAAAGGCTTTGATATATAACATTCATTTAAGTAAGGAAATATTCTCTAAGAACATTTTGTATTAAAAAAAATATTAGTTGTTGCCTCATTAGCATCCTATGGATGCAGGCACATCCATGAGTGCATGCTTCAGATTTTTGGATGGAGTATTTGCATGCATTTGCAAGTGCTCAAACCTAAGCTGGAACGGATGGTGAGGGGAGAACTCCTGTGGGTCAGGCTCAGAGGTTGGTTGTGATGGGAGGGAACAGAGTCTTGTGTTGAACAGCTTGGGTTCTGCTGTGGTGAGGTATTTTCATAATGCTGCCAGGGGAGAAGGATCAGCAGAGGATTAGACTGGCGTGGCCCCTAAGGAGAGGGGGTTTTCCAGATGAGCAGCCATCTGTGGCATGAAGCAAATGATATGGACCTCAGTGTTGCAAGCAAAGCAGAAAGGTCTCACAAGATGAATGTCAGATTTGGCCCTTAAAGCAGTGGGGTAGGTGCATGACCCAGGAAAAATGCTCAGGATAGGCTGAAGTAATGTGCTCATTGCCCTTTATTGTTTTACCTTTCCTTTTTTTGTGATGTTCTAATGGATAGATAAATGTGTTTCTCTGAGCAAGCTGTTCTGTCTGTGCCTTTTCCAGAATGCCTTAGCATCTGGGAGAAGGCTGTGTTAGAGGCAGAGCCTGTGGGAGCTGCTGAGCTAATCCTGTGGGGAGCATAAAGTTCTGCAGCCTGAGGTGTGGGATAAACATTGTGGGGAGCTCTGTGGGCTCCAGGTCCTGGATAAGTGCTGGTGCAGATGTTCCAGCCCAGTTTGGCAGGGCCATTGCAAGGCAGAAGTTAGTGAGGATGTTTTCAGTGATCAGAGACCATGACACACGGGGCTTTTGCTGGATTGGAGAAGCCTCTTTGATAAGAAGACCCCATACTAGTCACTATAATGTGCAGGAGGGAGGTAGTGTTAAGGAAGTAGAAGAAAAACTGGAGCAGGAAGATTTAAATGAAGTGTTATACATTTTCAGAGGAGAGGTGTACAGTCCCAGACCTGCTGTCAGAAATAAATCTGATTTGACTCTCTTGCAAAAGTCCCAACTTGTCAACTTGATCTTTATTCTGTGAGAAATACCAGAGCCTGCTGTGAACAGCCTGGCTGAGTATTCACTAGAAATACTCAAAAGTGTTGAGGGTGAAATTTTGCCCAGAAGATTTCAAAATGAAATGCTACCCAACATCAGCAAGATCATTGATACCTCAGGAAGTAATTTATAGTAACATCTCTACAGTAGCTCTTTGAATTTCAAAGAGAAGTTTATTGTGTTTGTCCTCAGTCTTTCCTGATGTTAATGCTCTGCCCTCCTGTGTAATTTCTCAGATGATGCAAATCCAAAGTATATTTGGCTTGAAGTAATAAGCCCCAGCTCAGATCCTTTGTCACGTGCATGTTGGGTGCTTGTATTGGGGCCCCACGTTTGACACTGCATTTAACAATCTTCATATTAGGTGAAGAACTTTTGTGGCATTCCAGATAGTATTAAAGAAGAAGCAAAATCTTCCTTGCTAGGTTCCCAAAAAACAAGGAGACAAGTGGCTTCTTGATTCAGCCTCCCTGAGGTGGGCTGTATGGTCTATGGCTGCCTTAAGCATTCAGATCAAAATAACCCAGGAAGCCAGGAAATATCTTACAGTTATTTAACAAGCAAACTTGAGCCTTGCTTGAACTGTTTGCAGAATAATCTTCTCCTTGGCTGTGTGCTGGAGGTATGCTCGAAGGAAAAGCAAACAAGACAAGGCCCTCATCTGCATGTGAGTCTAAAACCACATAGTTGCATGCTCCTGCTCCTCCCCGCACAGAGGCCATGTTGCACACAAAACATCACTTCTTTGCATCGGTTTTTACCCCATTTCAAACAGCCTTTGTATGGAGGGAAGGGTGTCTTGAAGTAGTTGAACATGGCAAGGTCACACCTCCCTGTTGGGACTCTAAGGGGGAACAATGCTGTTGGGTGTATCTCATGCCCAGCCCGAGGGGCTTAGGTTCGATACTGGAAGTTGGCTTATTACTGCAGAATATATATATATAGCCATAATTATCCTTTGAAGCTGAGCAGTTTCTCTTAGTGTTTTTTTAGGGACTGTGCTTGAAAGCCAAAGCAAGTGTGGGATTCCCCCACTGCCAAATCCAGCAGCCGATAAATCCGGCAGAGCTCTCCTGATTGCCATCTCCAAGGGCAGTCAGTGTGCTGGAATGGAATTAGAACCCAGGTTGAAAGAAGATGCCTGCCAAAAAATTAAACAACGGATGCCTTCCTGTTTAATTTTAACATTTTAATTAAATTCTTCACTGCTGTGTGCCTTTGATCTTGGTGAACTGATATACATGGTGTGTGCTGTTGTGTCGTAGCAGCGTTTTGTTCTAGTCTTGCACGCAGCCGCAAGGATGCATTTGAGGATGGATGAAAGTGCAAAAGCTGCTCACTGCCAAGTACTGAGTGCAGTGCAAGCTGCGTTTTCCAACTGGTGACCCGCGGACATGTGGACAGAGGGATTACTCACAAGTATGGCTCAGTAGAGTTACTCTCTAAACATACTCACTCCCTTTTTTAATCTTCTTTGAACGGTGCTGCAAGAAGAGTTTCCTTGATGGAATTACTCATTGAGAGGGTTGAGGCCAAGAGTGGAGATTTTATTATGAAAGAGATTTAATTTCAAGTGGAATAATTAATAAACTTTGATTCTTCAGTCAGAGAGCAGAAGCAACACTGTATGTTGTTGGCTGGGCACATCCATCGATAAATCCCAGCCAAGTGCCCAGTTTGGCAGGCAGCTGGCTTTCCTTGCAGCCAGGCACATAGCAACAGGAAACGTGTTAGAAAGAGTTTCCTCATGGATTACAGGCTGGGGCAGGTGATTGAGGATCATGTGGAGTATTTGTCCTTTGCAATTTGGGCTGTACCTAAGATGTCAGGGAAGAATCTGTCATTGCTACATCAAAAGGAGTTATTGGTAGAGCTGCCTTGGGAAAATAAACTTCACTTACTTGAGGGAAAAATAATTCTTAATCTCAATTTCCTTTGAAAACTGGCACTTTGGTGAGATCATGAATGGAGGAATATTTGTGACAGAAACTACAGTATTTCAGCACAAAATATTTCTGTAAGGAGATATTCTCTACAGAAATGGTTGTATTCTCCTCCTCTGCACACCCTGCTGAGATGCCCCAGGCTGACTCCTTCTGGAGAAATCAGTGATGGATCATCCAATGTGGGACCCTTCTGCCCGTTGGAATGGTGTAGTCTGGCTGTGGCACCTCATTTCCAGAGCAGGAGCAGCGTGAGGGGCCAACCCAAACTCGCTGAAGGCACAGCAGTGGTGTTCCCAGGGTAGATTTTGCAAGCCCTTAGCCCTGGCACTTAGAAAGAAAAGTCAACTTTTTTTGGAGAGATGACAACTCTTGGAAGAAGACAAGTGAGTCTAAAACGCAGATTGTTTTGGTTGAAAATTGTCATCTGACATGTAAGTCCATGAGTGCGTGCTGGTGTTGTAGTCTATGTATATATTGTATGCCTAGCCCTTTTTTGGCCAACTGTGGAGTTTTTCAGAGCTGTGCAGAAGCAGCACAGTCCGCTCAGCAGAGAATCAGCATTCCTAAGCCTCCGTGTTTCGCTGCGTTGGCTCCATGGGCTGCGTGTGGTCCTGGGGCTGCTGTGGCAGCCTGTCACTCGTGGCAGGCAGCTCTGCAGAGAGGGCGCCTGTTCCAGCACAAAATCTGTGCCTGTCCAGATTGTGAGGCCCTGGCAGGCAGCAGGAGCTGGCTCTATGGCGGGCTGACATATGCAGGGGATGCTGGCTGTGCCACGGGGTACGAGCCTCCTGCCACTGCTGCGTGCGGCCTGGCGCTTCCAAGGCAGGGATGATGCCATGAAAATGAGCTCCTTGCCTGTGGTCCTCCACGGCCCAGCGGTGATCCCCACTGCAGGGACCAAGTACTGTCACTGCTTTTTTTTCCCTTTCTCTTTTTTTCATCCTATCCACCATGGCTTTCACAGCAGAATGACGGCAACAGGAGAGGGAGATGAGGTTTGGGTCTCATGGCAGAACTGATCCAGCACAGCTTGTGTTGCTGAGGAATCAAACAGAAAAGGTCTTTCTGCCATATAGCTCACCATGGCATAGTTGACTCATTTCTAAAAATGGCTTTGCCGCTTCAAATTTATGTGCTCATTAGTGCTGGCCACCCATGGGTGCAGCGTTGGTTGTTCATGCAGCTGGAGAGGCTCTGAAAGAGCTCATAAATGTTCATTGTGCAGCTTAGTCCCCCAAAAGTAGTGACTCAGCAGTGATCAGACATCTCTCATGGGACAAACAGTTCCCAGCTATTCCCAAATTGCATTGAAACCCATGTGTCACTGGGCGGCCAAGAGGCAGGGCTTGAGTACCCCACATCTGTATTGCTTCTGCACAGAGAGATTGCTAAGCATGTCCTGGGTGTTAGGACAAGAGTACTCTTGCTTCGTTTAAGAGATTTTATTTTTTTTCCTGGGGTTTTTACACTCCGCCCCATGATGTGCTTTGGGATGCATTCAGCTTTCTCTTCTGAATAGGGCTCCAGATGATGGAAATAAATTATCATAAATTAGAATAGATTGCACTCTTCAGCATCTCTACATCTGTCATTATGTTTCTTTAACAGTTCAGTTTAACATTTATACACACTCTGACAGCAGCTACTCATGTGTATGCTATAAATATTGGCTTGCAGAAGACATTAATGGAGTTTAGGTAAACGTTTGATGCTGCTAAGATTCTGTTCCATATGGTGGTATGCAGAAAAATTAGATTCAACACGCCATGTATAGTGCACGTGTATTCCCTATGGACTGGCCTCCTGGCATTACAGCAGCTTACTACCCCACCAAGAAAGCGCAGGTGCCTTCAAAGAAGAAGGTGAGATTCTTGCAATCTATTCTGTATTGTCTGTGATGTTTAAAGCCAAAATGTAGTATGTAGAGATGGGAAATGCTTATGAAAAAGAGACATCTCAGAGAAGCAGCAGTCAGGAGTTAGGCAACAAGATGTGGGAGTGCTCTGCTTTGAACATGTCTAAAGAAAACCCATGGGATTTTCTGGCCCAGGTGCCATTTTGTTAGACAGTAACTGACTGGCAGGGTGAAAACTTTGTGCATTGGTTGGTCATGGTTGCTAAACCATGAAATTTGTGACTCTGCCCCTGATCCAACTGTCACCAAAACTACATGGGGGGAGCGTAGCATGAGGGTTTGAGGAGTCTGGCTTGCATCCCTCTGACTTACAGGAGGACAAACAGCTGAGACCATCATGACAAGAGGCAGGAAGAAATATATTCTGGTCCCTCTAATGTTCCTTGTGCAGTTCAACAGAATTTGGATTTCTCCCATAGGTATGGGGTTTTTGCTTTGTTAGCTTTGTTGGCTTGGCTTTTTTTTTTTTTTTTATTTTGCTAATTGCAACACTTTGATTAGTGTAGCCTGCTGATGTGGCTGTGTCCTCTGCAGTATTTCTCTGATTTACCCCACTTTCAAACTAGAAGGAAGGTAAGAGGTCTGTGCCAGGCTCAGCACTGCAGAGGGGCAGTAGGGGTAGCCCCTGCTCCTGATGTGGGGCCCTGGGAAACATCTGGCTTGTGCTGGCCCTGGGGCACATCTGCTGCGGAGAGCAGCGGCTGCTGCGTTTGCCCCTGTGTAATGCAATGTAAGTAATGAAGTAATCGTAATGTACAAACTGACTCAAAGCAGGGCAATCTGAGGAGAAAGTGCTCTTCACACTGTAAATTGCTAAAGGTCTTTATGATGCCAGTGAATTAAAAATCTGAGAAGAAAAAACCCTCCAGTGCTGTAAGTTCAAGATGAATCTTTTAAAAGCTGCTGGTGGGGAGGGGAAGAGATAACTTATCTGAATGGAGATGTATTTAAACTCTGTATCTTGTACAATTCTGGGTTGCTGAAAAGCAAACTGTGTTCCTTGTCACTTGGAGAGCTGGTGACATATTTGTATAGACTGAATAGGTTTCTGTGTTGATGTTACCCCTTTTGATCGTAATTGTTAGTCAGGTTTTCAGTCTTTTGCAGGTTATTTCTTTAAAAGAAGTTGCTTCAGATGTTTTGGTGATTCACTCCTGTTTATTCACACCGGCAGTAGAGGAGCCTGGTGTGCTCCTGCATCCTGTGAGGGTTTGCAGCCACCTTCTCCCTGACTGGGCAGAAACCCCTCTCTTACCTTTGAGTTTCCAGGTTTTACTGTTGTTCTGACTGCTTGTGGGGTTCTTCTGCCTCAAATTTTCTCTGCTTTCTTGCTCCTGCGGAGAAAAAAAAAAGTTTTGCAAAACCATTAGCAAGATCTTTCTGCCAGAGCAAAACTTTGCTTGTGAATTTCTTTTGAATGCTTACTTGTGCCTGAGCTTGAGGCTGGCATTTAGGTCTCTTGAATGGTCCTTTAAAGGAGCTAGGCTGTATTTAAAGAAAGGCAGCATTTACATTGGCTTGATGCTAAAGACATTTTAGCCTAGCCAACAAGATTTTATGGTGAGCCTTGGTCCAGCAAGGAGCCCTTCGGCCTTCTTCAAGCTGAAAGAGAAGCTTGACTCTGGGGAGCAGTTTCAAAGCATTGAGACTCTTTTATCATTGTTTGTTGTATTTGTTTTTTGCATCTTTTGACTCTTTGAGGACTGAACAATTTAGATCTGCACAGTCTGGGTGCAACTAGGACAGGTGTGGGTTTCTCCATGATGCCCTAATATAAGCATACAGAATTTGGGAAGGAATGTGCAGGGAAAGGAAATTCATGTAAACAATCTGCATTGGATCACTTGTCATGAGGACATCTCTTTGAATTGTGTATTTAATTAACTGTATTTTTTAAAATTTAGCTCTCATCTGCATTGTAAAGATACTTTTGGCTGGAGGGGAGAGAGAGGAGCACTTATTCTGGATGGGTTTTTCTGTTTGTTTTCAAATACACATTATGTTCTCATAGGAAAGAAGTCTGTGTACTTCTTTTTCATCAAACCTTTTAGCTTTCACATATGGCTGACATCCATAAATTCTAAAGCTGTTTCTTTAAAGCTGTTTCTTTTTCCCCATTGTACACCTGGAGATGACCCACTCCCAGTTCCTACTGTCACCTGTCACTGGCTGAAAGGCCCTTTGGGGTAGGACGGGAGAAAAGTCACACTTTTTGCATTCCAATCAGTTCTGGATCTGAGAGTTTAAAAATATCACAAGTGAAAAACATGGATGTGAGTCATACAGAAAGCACCCTTCATTTCTCAGAGAGTAAAAATATCAGAAAAACACATTCTTCAGATGTTTCCTCCTGTTGAGAGGTAGCCACATCTAAGATTTCTGTTTGAAGTGTTGAATCATAAACACTGGCTCCCTGCTGTCACAGTGACCACTGGGTACAGGAGACGCCTATTAAATGTTAACAGCTTGTACTCTGCCAGAGCTACATCACTCACGAGGGTCTGGGTGAGCTTTACATGAAGAGCAAATGTGGAGAAGGCTGCGATGTCATTTCTTGGGTCAAGATGCTCCAGTGCTCAATACCAGTCTGCAGTAAATGCCCCACTTCTGGGAAGTTCTGTCCTCACTTTGGACCTAAACATTCATCCACATCTAACACATGTGGTGTCATATTCCAGGGCAGCACATCTGCTTTTGGGGGAGTGACCTCTTTCTTTTTGGTCATTGCCTTTGCCCCTCAGGAGCTTGGAGACCATGGTTTTGTATCAACTTGCTTTCGTGGTATTTGTGAAGCAAGTATGTTTTAAAATGCATATGCATTTCCCTCTGTTTTTACAAGTTTAATATTTGAAAGGCTATTTAATACAAAAATGCCTAAAATTATTTAAATTTGAGACATGCTGGAGAGATCAGAGAACTCTTATCAGCTGTTGAATTAGTAATGTTGAATTAGACATGAGAAAATCCTTTTCAATTTAAGTGGCTTTTCTTGGGCCTTTTTGCATGTTTAATATCTTCATTCATCCTTCTCATAATTCTTCCAGTTTCAGCATTCCCTGAGTATCCATGCAAGTGTGCACAATGCACACTGTTCAGGCCCTGATCCATTTAGCCAAACTTTACATCCCTGAGGACCATCAGGAAGCCCCCAAACCACTTGTCTTACTGTCTTGGTTTGAAAGACAGGTGTCTGCCAAGGAAGGCAGGAGCCTCCCTTGAAATGAAAAATGCAACTANGGCTCCCAGCGGGGCAGGGAAAGGCAGCCTTGGGAATCCTGGGGTTTCTCCCTGAGGCACGGTAGAAGGAAGGCAGCCTAAAAAGCAGAAACCTGCAGGGCTGACACGATGGCAGTCTCTGTCCCCGTATGAACGCCGAGAACACTAAGTCAAGCCCAGGTGAAAAAGAGTGGCCAGTTGGACCCCTCCCCCTGTGGCCATGTCTTTTGTTTCTCCTAAGCACCCAGCAATTTGTCATCCCAGCAACATATATGGGGAAAATTCCTCAAGAGACAAAACAGAAGGGGATCTCCTAAAACCCCAACATTTACGTTTTCCTCCTGTGGATGCAAAGATTGAGTCCTTCATGGATAATGTCATACTTGTATTTGAAAAACCTGCTTGTGCTGCTGGCTGAGAGATTGGAGAGATCATGAGCGCTCTTCAGTGTAGACACTTTAGCATTATCTTCCAAGAATCTTAAAACAATTTGAACTGGAAACAACATTTGCATAATATTTTGTAAGAAGACTACGATGAGGCTCTTCAAGGAGAATTACAAATATTGCTTTTTCTTTCTTCATAACTCTTGGAGGGGGTCAGCCTCTCTCCAGTCCCTCTTGATGACAAGCTGCTGTGAGAGCTTAGCAGAGCAATGTGTGTCCTGGTCACACCAGAAGGATCTCATTTGTGTTGCTGTTCATAGTCATGATAAGCAGCAAATGGAGTGGAGCCTGAGGCAGCATTTTGCTGCTTGAAGTTGATGCCTGATGAATTACAGAGATAAATAAGGCAAGAGTCTGCCTTTGCTTTTCCCTTTGAGTGTGCACGTGATTGTTAGGTGGCCCGTGTTTAAGAAGACAAAGTGAAATGAGCTTTCAAATATTTCCTTGAAGTTGTCTTAATTATTTCATTATAATGGTAAGGAACAAGGCAGAAGAATCAACATGCCTAATTATTACATCTAAATGCAAGAGAAATTAGTCAGTGAACTCTCCCTTCTCTGGGGAGGATTAATCTTCCTATGCTCTATTTCAAATGTCTTCCAGAAAAATGAAAGGCTTATCACCTAGGAAACACGCGGTCCTAATCGCCCAGGTCTGGCTCTTGGATTTACAGATGGTGAGGGGACTCTTAGTTGATCTTCTGAAGCACAAAATTAGATTGTTTTGCTTGTATTTAACCGTTGTAGTTGAGTTTTGTAGCCGGGTGATTTGAATGAGAATTGAAATTGGGGCATGTGCTTCATGTCATCCCAACAGGATGGATGAGCCATGGGGACTGACTCAGCACCAGGCAGTGCCATGTGGAGGGGATGGGTTGGATCCTAATGTGATGCTGTCAGAGGGGCAGTGCTAATTAGCTCAGGTTCTCAGTAATAAGTGCTGTATTGATGAATCTATAATACTTACAGAGCTGTCTCATTGCCTTTTTGATCACTATGTGATACTCCAACCAGCATTTGGCTGTGGCCTAGTGGCATGCAGCCACAAGATGATTCCAGGTGATCCTGGCAGGACCTGCTTCTTCACCCTTGAATTAGTCACTGGATTGAAATGGCAATAATGTTTCCTGCATGTTAGGTTTGGTATGGCAATAAATTCTGGTCCTGTCTCCTTGCTGTTGTCTTGCACCAAGCCAATAGCATCTTGTGATAGTTTCTACTAGGTTGATTATAAGAATTTCAAACTGTGACACAGATGTAAGATGATTTCAGATGAAGTGTTACATTAATAAATTTATCTTCAGCCTCTGCCCTCTGTAAGGTCTGACTTTCTTCAGATTTTGTCATTTGTAGTCATGTGTTGTGGTGGTGGAAATACAAGTCTGGAAGTACTAAGATATGCTTCCCTAAAATAATTCCAGATTTTTGCATAGGCAGATCATGCCCAGGAATAGAAAGCTTGGGTTTATTCCTTGCCTGCAAACTCAGCTTAGTGTAAAGAAGACTCAGTAGCTAAAATACGAAGTCTAAATACAAGAAAGAAGGGTCATTTCTTTGCATAATGCCGCGGAAATCAGCCTTACAGTTCACAAACTGAGATGACAGCTTGCTGTAGGGAAAACTTCAGTCCGTCATTATTTTGCATTTTGGGTTGCTTTACTCATGGCAGTTTATTAATTAGTTTCTATTTTGCGCTCTTTCTTAAAAGAAAAAGATTTCAACTCATTATGTATCACCCTTGTACCTTTCTTTCTTCCCAAATTACTCTGCATCTTGGTCAATTCCCATCTTCCCTGGCTGTTGAGTTGATTAACTGGGTGATGCTGACTGGAGGGCATGGGATGGGCCACTGATGTGCCACCTGATTATGTGGTCATGGAAACCCCCAGAGGTAAGACCTCTGTTATCAAAATAAATTGGGATTTTCTGCCAACTAATGGTTGGCGAAGCTTGCACTAATGCTAGATTCTGATGGATGATGCACTGTGGAAGCCAATTAACCTTTGCTGGTAAGCTAGACTTTGATTAAGCTCTTACAGGCTTTCTCATCACAAGAAACATGTACTACTCATTGAACAAGCAAATGTATTTGCAGTGTGTAATTACAAAATTTTCTAAAAGAGTGACCTATTTTAAACAGGGCTTTTGTTTCACTTATTCCTTTGTTGCACTCACCAACTCAGTCACACAGGCTAATTCAGCAAACATAATTGACTGGTTTTAGAAGTTGAAATATCCTGTTGTTGAACGTTTTATGCTTCAAATACTGATTGTAATGAAGACCTCTGTGGTGGTCTCTGCAGCTGCTCTGAAAGACTTGCCCTTTGCAGTGAGCCTTCGGGATGCAGAGGGCTGGCAATGTTGGGATCTGCAGCCCCAGCCAATTTAAAAGTGATCTTGTCCCAATAATGCTGAGAACAAACTCTTTCTGTAGCCATAGGCAGGGATAACTTAGGCTGCAGAATGTGCAGCTCATTGCACTTGATGGGAATTCACTTATTGATCCAATTAGCTTCTGAATTGCTTATAGGGTGATTTTTATAATTAAAATTGATTATGGTTGTGTATTGTGACTTTGATGCTGGGGATTTGGATATTATGGCCTCTCTCCTGTTGCTGATAATGGACTGTGAAGACCATCAAGGAGTTAATGTATTTTCACACTCCTCAGGGATACATTTTCTGTGTTAGATTCTCATTTGTGGAGCTGTTGACTGAGTGACAGTATCATGTTGCTTACCTGGTCATACATATTTTGGTAGCTTTAGTCACTTTGTCTAAGAGATTGCACGAGCTCCTGTATCTGCCTCTATCCATACCATGGTGCTTTAGGAAAAAACCTAGGAAATGGACATTTTGTTTCTAGGTGTAATTCACAGTTGTAGTCCGCAAGTGTAACATGCATTTCTATAGCTATCTGCATGTACCTCCTAGTTGTGGTGCCTTTAGTTTATTGCATGCCTGAGAGCATCAAAATGAGCGTTGTATTCTGTTGTGCACAGATGGGATCGAAGTTCAGCATAGTTACCATTTTCTGACAGAAATGCCTGCACAAATTCTCAAATCAGAGCAGTTGAAACACTGAGAAATGGGCAGTGCAATGGCCCATCTGCACTTTCCCCATTGTACATCTCATCTCTTGTGGTGTGGCTGTGGGGTCAGAGGGGAGGAGTGAAAGGAACAGAGCAGCTTCCAGATGCACCATCTCCTGTGCTTCCTCCCCCAAACTCCCAGTGCTGCACTGACACCTGGGGTAGGGGTAATGTTCTGTCAGGGGATGTCCCTGCTGTCACAGACCCTCTGAGATGTGTGGTTTTTAGGATGGAGAAAACCAAGGATTTGACTGCTGCAGAAACCTGTGGTTGAGAGTAATTACAAGCCCTGATCCTGCAGGAATAATCTGTGTGATGCAGGTTTTGCCCCTCTTGCAGATCATATATAATTTTCTTGCAGATCATATATAATTGATGATGTCACCTTATGATGCCTTAGCACTGGAGCTGGTGGGTTCAAATAATGCTGGATACAAGGAGCATGGTCGTTCTTCCCTTGTGAGGCTGTGCTCCCCCGGTCTCTGCCCTCTTGCTAAGTCAGCTTCCTCTGCTCCTCATGTGGATATTCCCAGGATTTTGGCTAATGACCATAGAGCACACTTCTCATTCTAAAATCATGTGTCTATCCTCTTCCAAATTAGCAGTTTTCGGGTATCCCACTGGACATTTGGCCTAAAGTAGTCTGAACACTTCTACTGTTTTATGGTCATCATCAGCTTTCATGACAGGCTCTGGTGAGGCCACAGTCTGAACACACAACATTGCACCCTTTATTTAAATTGAATTCCACCTGTGGTAGGAGTGTTGCAAGGGAAAGTTTCAGGACTGATGTTTGAGTGTAAATATCTGAATTATAAATTAAATTCTGCAGCATTTCGGCTTAAGAAGAATTTTTATGAAATCTTGAGACTTGTCATTCTTTCCCGTTCTATCAATAGTAACTGCAAGCTTGAGCATATGCTGCAAAAGGCACTGAGGCGAAGTATTCACTTAGAGAGAGAACACAAGTGCCTTTTTCATCTGAGGCAAATTAGCAGAAAAGGAGACAACTTCCAGCAAACTGTGGCTTCCGATCTACAAGCTGATAAAATCTGCATATTAGTCACAAGTTATTTTTCCAGATTTCTAGTTCATTCTCTTTTCCAAATTAAAGATGCTGAAATTCACTTTCAGTCCTTTCAGCCTCAGTTTCATAAGTAGTATACTTGGTGGGGAGGGGAAAAAACCAAAACCATCACCACCACCATTATTATACCTCACATCCAGCAGGTTGTGATTTGGCTGGGGTTTTTTGGGAGTAAATCTAAGGAAGAATGCAGTCTTTATTGTGACCATGTTCTGTAAAAATTGGATTTTTCTCAAAGAGAAGGTGTTACTTTATGACAACACCCCCCCCCGCCATGTGTTGGATTATTAAATCCAAACCCTTCCAGTTATTAAAACTAAACCCTTCATTGCATGAGTTTGGGGCTCAGTATCCCAGAACATCCTGTGTTAGCACACTGGACTTTTTAAAATATGAGGTAGGTCTGCACATTGTGTGCAAGTGTGAAAGCACAGAGCCATTCTGAATCTTTGCAGTTGTGGATGTGTCTGTCCAGGGCTTGCTCCGTACTGAATTAATTGCTGTGAGAATTAATGGTACTTCACTGATTTCACTTGACTATTCGAGGGGTTTAAGTGCCATGAGCTTTTCCCAGTTGCAGGAGACATCCCTTGCTGGGGGAAGGGACCCTTGCCTCATATTGTAGCAGTAAAATCAAGGGCTTGAGGGAAGAAATGGTTCCTTATGAGAAAAGATGTCCCTTTTTTGTGTAGCAGTCATCAGATAATCATCTTTTCTGCCAGAAGTAGCAGCCGCTGCCTACAGCATGGGCATTGCTGCTTAGGATAATTCATGAGAGTATTTTGGCTGCACAGCTTGGCGTTTTACAACTTTGTAGCATTACAGTGACTGAGGACATTTCTTGATCTTCAGTCACAGAAGGTGTTTTCTGCACTTTTTTGGCATGTGCTAGTTTGTGTAAGAGTTGCTGAGCCTGAATTTCTGCCACATCATGACCTCTGGAAAGGTATTGCTGTTCTCAGTGTTGGCCGCAGAGCAGCTGGCACAAGCAGAGCAAGTGCCATAAAATGAGTCGTCTTTCATGGTTTTTAATACTCTTTTGTGGCAGCCAATGAGGCAGTGGTTCAAGGGACAAAGAAAGTCCACTGGTAGGACAGTCCCTAGTACAAAAGAACCTCCCCAGGTTAGGGTGAAGAAAAGAGACTTCCACCAGGATGCTTTGCCCTGTTATGTTAATATACCCCATTTCTGCTTTCCTGGTTGGCCCATGGCCTCTCCACCCCTTTGTTACCTTAAATGTCCCATGCCCTAGAAAGTTCTCCACTCCCTGTTCCCCACATTGGCCCTTGCCTCTCACCACTTCCCCAGAGCTTCCCCATTGCTTCCCATTCCCTAGTCCTGCCTGTGTACCACTCCCGTGCCCTCAGATCATTGGTCCCTGATGCTCTTTCCATTCCCCTGTATAACGCTGGACCCTCCACTGTTCTCTGTCTTTGTCCCTGGAGCCCTTCCCGGTGTGGCTGTAATAAACCTCCTCCTGTGGAACCTCATATGAAGACCCTTCCTGCCTCTTTGCCCTCGACCCATTTTAAGGAGCTATCCGTGTGTGTGTGTGGTGGTCCTGCCGAGCAGCTTTGCTTTGGAGATGCTTTTAAGAAGGTCGCAGCACCCCGCGCTCCGGCACCGACAAGCAGCAGCCGGATGGCTCGTGACACTCCTCTAGTTTGGTGTCGCCTTTGGTTAGTGTATGTAAATTTGTGATTGGCTTTTACTGTATTTTCTATCCTAAATTTAAATTTTATTCACTTCCGTAGCATGAAGGGATGCACAAGGGGGAGGGTACATCAGAGGTTATCAGAGAACATACACAGGATTTGCAGACTGGGAATATTGACCTACAAGCAGAAGACAGCAAGGGCCAGTTTGATACGTAGAGCTCATGGTTCCAGTTTAATTGGGTTGGTTTGTGGCAGAATACCGTTCCACTCTTTTGTGCATTATTTTTCCAGTCAAGAAATCATCTGCACTTGTGCTTTTCACTATCTGTCTTCTTCCACACCTCTCTTGCCCCATTTTCACTGCCCTCATCCTGATCATTGCCTAGAGATGTACATGCATTGGTCCATCATTCATGAGGAGGAATTTTTTTGGTTGAAATAAATTTTCCCAGAAGGGCTAACATAGCATTCATATTTTATTCTTCCAATTCACTCTGATTGATGCAAGAGTTGTTGTGAATCTGCACATTTAGATACAGCAAAGACTGTTTTTATCCCCGATGAAAAACTAAAATGCCATTAAAGCAGAATGTTTGCAGTAATTTTCTATGTATGTGTGCATAAAGGCCATAAGGAGAAGTGGACCTTATCGATTTGATTGCACTCATTATCCTAGAGCTATTTTTCACAGGGTCCTTCTAGCACAGTTCTAGACTGTTTTTCTCTTAAAATTTGCTCTGACATATTTGTGTTTTGGAGGAATTTTCCCTCCACAAGATGAAACACCATCCTGTCATCTAACTTATTTCTTTATATTTTTACTTGTGGCAAATTCATGGAAGTTAAATGCTGAATTCATGGTGGGCTTGGAGGAATGCATGATTGCATTAACCTTTATGTACTGTTGTGTACTGAAAATGTCCTCTGTTTATTTTCTGTTCAGGCAAACTAATTGATTAACCCATGCAAATTTTACATCCCCATGTCATTAATAAAGACAGTGTTTTCTAACATCTGTATCGTGTCCTTTTTAAAATTATTGCTGTTATTTTCAGTATGACCATGTTGCTTTTGTCTTTTGGTAGGTGGAACAAGTAACGATGTTCTGCAGGGTTAAAACATTCTCTAACACATTTGGGGTATAATTTGTGACTATTGTTGCACGGAGTATAGAGGGAATGGGTGATTTCCATGCTCCCAAGACTCTGCTCTTCTGAAAGACCAGAATATGTAAAACATCTCCTGGCTGAAGGAAGATTTCAGGAAAAAACAGATGTAAAAACGTATTTTACAGAAGCATCTATGCTGGAGGAGTTGGCCTAAACAAACAGGCTTAGCCAGCACCTCAGTGTTTGCACCCACAAAACCCAGGTGGAAATCCTGCAGGTCTGGGTACCAGTTCTCTCTGAGTCATTCCTACTAGGTGGCATCACCATGGGTTGTCATGACCCATCTCCCTGACTTTGCAGCAAATTTGCCATTGGCAATAGATAGAAGTTGATTATTTTCATGTTACTATGGTAAGATGTTTTACAGTCATGGCTCTGGATGCATCCAAGGCAGAGAAAGAGGGATGAATGTGTGTGCCCAGCATGGAGCTGGGCTAGTATTCATCACCTGGGCAGGATACATGCTGCTCTTTGGAGCAGTTGCAGCTGACATACTGCTGTGCTGATGCTGGAGTATTTAGATCTCTGGAAAAGATTTGGTTGCCATCAGTTGGATTTCCTTCAAAAATAACCCCAGAGCTTTTTGGATGATGGGAGAACCTTAAGGCATGGTTCACAGGGAAGCTTCTCCTCTGGATCTGAGCAAAGGAGGTGAGACAGCCTGATTTGGTAGTGATTTTGGCATGTGCCCTTCTGCATCTCCTGGAGGCAGAGATGCTTCTCCTTAGGTGCTGGGATACAGGAAAGCCTGCAGGAAACCTTTCTCTGTAAGCTAGGGAATTCCTGTAAGCTGTGCTCATTTAAAAATTCATCCATGTATTCTTAATTTACATTTATCTTACCTCTCACATGCTTAAAACTTCTCTACCTAAAATGTGCAATGGAGAACCATTCTGCAGGGATCTGTAGGTTAAAAAAAACCCCAGACACAGCAATTTTTATTTTCTAAAATCAGAGACTGTGATTGGACTCTGTGTCCCCCAGGAACTTGTTAAGAGCAGATATACTCTCTAAAGATTTCATGACCAGAAGCATTCTCCTCTTGTTTCACAATTTCTTTTTTTTTTTTTAAGTGACTACTTGTAAAACATGGGTAAAATGTAAAGCTGAAAGGAAGAGAAGCCAGGAATGCTAAAGAGAGAGAGAGAGAGTGCTTGCTTGAAAGTGTTGGCCAAGCAGCTGTTCATGCCTCCTATTTAGCATGAATGGAAGACATAGCCCTGATTAAAAATGGTAGGTAGCAGCTGCACAGCCTGGGCTAAGGATTACCAGATGGTTAACTCTGATTGACTTGTCTCCATGGAGCTCAGTGGGAAGGGAGAAATAGAATATCTGAAATGTGATGAACATGCTAGGTACACAATTTTTTTATAATGAATGTGCCAGATTTGTTTACATGCTTCTTGAATAAAATATGGCTGCTAGTTTGACTTAAGACAGACATCTTTAGTACATGCTATGTTGCAAAACCTTGCTCTTTTGGTTGTAGGTGTGATGATTCCCCCCTCATCTCTCCCCCCCACACCCCGGTGCTGTGATACAGCATAAAATAATTGGTTGACAGAATGTTGATTCTGCAGCACGGGGAGGATTTGCACAGATGGGAGTCAAAATATGTCTCCTTGCCTTATGCTAATGCCACCACAAAGGTTAGGGAGAAGTTCAGAACTGAATGTGGAATCCTTGTGCTGCTTTAGCTGTTGCAAAGTGTTTAAAGTCGGTACCTGGAGGAAGATCTGGGTCCAAATGCTCTGTGTGTGTGCTCCCTCTTTTACAGCAAAAGGGTACCAGCACTTGCTACATATTCATAGTACCACGGTGCCTGTGCAGTTGCTTTTCCTTGACATGTGCCCATGGTGGCCAAAGTGGGATTTTTTTTCCTACCCTGGAAAGGGCTAGAAATCACAGATACCTCTAAAAATACTGTGGCAAGAGGATGATGAATCAACATGATTCCAAACAGCATTTTCTCAAGGGGTATGGCCACATTTCTCACAAGTGCCAAACAATTGTCCCTTGTTTAAACAACATGTTCAGCAGAGGCTGTAGCCATCTGCAAGGTGGTGAATTCCTCATAAAACCTGCTTTTGGGGTGGTGGAAGAAAGTGGGAATTGGTCAGTCAAGGGCCAGAATGGCTCACCCACCTCTTCTGGACAGTCCCTGGGAAGCAGCAGCCCCATGACTTGGTTTCCCTTCCTCTCTCTTTGGTCTCAGCTCTTTTCGTTTGGGCAGCAGCTCTCACAGTGTGTTTTTGGAGGAGTCCTGGAGCCGTGGCACCCTCAAGGCCATGGGGTTCATGGGCAAACAGTCCCTCACTCTTCAGCCTTTAGTTCCGTGTGACTGCCCTGACTTGCACGGGAGATGGAAAATTGCAGGTAACTAGCAATAGAGGCCGGTAATTTGGAAAGTAATACTTTGGCATGTATTTAGGGAAAAGAATAGTAATGACAGTGAATAATTTAGGAATGCCAAGATAAATACCATGTTTGAGGGAATGTGTCACCTCCAGCTGTGGGGAGTGGGAGACATTGATCGTGTGTTTCTTTATCCTCTGTGTTGAACATTTTTACTTTGTGTTTGCATTACTTTTTTAAAGCAAATTACAAATATGTCAAAAAGATGGAGTTGTCAGTTGTGCCAAGTAATTTCCCCACATTTGAGTATGAATGGAATTGTGATGCCGATCTTTCTTCATAAATGGTTTTTACCTAGAAAACATTAATTCTGAACCTGTGACACTTAGTACTTTCTTACTGGTCTCACATGAATGTTGTCACTGTATACAAACACAAATAAAATACTGGCTCAAGCTACTGATGTTGATAATCCAATGTGGGGTTTTTTACTTGGTTGAGTTTGTTTTGGGTTTTTTTGGCAATATTAGAGCCTCCCTCCTTCTTCCCAAAATACAAGACCAAACCAAGATGCCATCTGATTTTTTGAAAGTGGCAGAGTCATAAAAGCAATGATTTAAGGTCTCATTATACTCAAACAATAGTGCCAAAGTGGGGAGGTTGGGCTGGGAATGGTTGCCACAACCTCTACCTCTTTGTGGGATAAAATGTTTAGCTGTGGGTTTCATGATCCTGGTGTAAGGAGCATCCAGGCTCCAGAAGCACCACAGTATTTCCACATGTTTCAAGTGCAGAAGGAAAAGCTCATGAGGAAAGCAAACCCATTTTTTCCAGGCTGAGCATGCAGACTGTAAAGTTTGTGGTTTTGTAACGGCTTTTGGTCTCCCCTTGGGAACTGAGCCAGTTGGATGCTGGAATGTGGTGGACACCCACACCTGGCTCTCTCAAGATAGCAGGGTGGTTGTCAGGTGTCCTTGTATTTCCTTTCTCCTGCATGCCGCTAGAAGTCTAATTTCTGGGGAAAACTCATCTTCAGCATGGTCTGCTTCTCAGTGTACAACAAACTGGATTAATCTTAAGTGTCATACGCCAGTAATAGATGAAGGTGATAAATCTGTTAGCAGCCACACTGAAAAGGCTGAAATATTCTGCATTTGTGGAGGTTAAGCACTATTTGTGAAAGTACATACTTACAGTTGGGCCACACCTTGCAAAAAGAGCAAAAGAGGTGGCCAAGGAGAACTGTCCTGCCTGGTGTTGGATTATAAATTGTTTTCTGACAGTAGGGAAAGGTGTGGAAAAGTGCTGGTGTGATGAGAAACTGCTATGCAAGAGGGAGACAAAAGAGGGCTTGGTTTTTCAGGTGTAATGGGCACACTTAAAAACTGCTCTTTAGATGCATGAAGGGGAGAACAGCTGTTTGAGCTAATAAGCCAACTTGGTGTGGCTGTGGGCACTCTGCAGAGAACTGCAGCCTTTGGGAACACAAAGCTCCTCTATCAGCATGGAGGGAAGAAGCAAAGGTAGTTTTGTGAGAAAAGGAAGGAATTGATGAGAGGTGCTGATGCATGAGGTGACCCTCACATGAGGTGACCCTCATGTTGCTTTCAGCCCTGTGAGAGCCAGGAGGACACAGGGGATGGGATAGAAAGTGGTCCTGGTTGCCACAGCTGGGCATTTCCTTGTGTGGCCACCACCATGCTCTCAAGGGGCTGTCACAGAGTGAGGGGTATGGGAGGAGAAAAATCTGCCCTCTCCTCACACATGAGGGTAATTTCTGCCTCAGTGATGCTTGGCAAAGCCACGTGTGAAACAGCCTTCAAGTCTCACTGAAAAAAAGGCATGACTGCCAAAATTTTGTCTGTTTTGAGTCAGGAAGGAATGTTGAAATCTTGAAAGTCTGTTTGCCTTGAAAAAGATACCAACACCCCAAAATGCAGATCTGGTCAACTGAAGTATTTTGATTTTGATGCATTACACTGTCTTTTTCATGTGTGTATAAATTTTGTAACACAGTATTTTTCAAGCAAAACTGTTCATTTTGAAAACTTCAGAGCAAGGATTTTGACAATGTAATAAATTTCTGTAGAGAACATGTCATCCTTCCTGTCTACAATTACGTGTGACAAATCAAAGCTTTAAGGGAAAAACACACATGCGCAATAATAGTTCTTCGGGAATCTCCTTTCCAGCTGCACCATTTAATACATTATTTCAATTTTAATAGAAAAGGAAAGGGCTAGTATAGACCTGTGTATCTTGAGAATCAATGGCAATTCCTCTGTCAGCTCAGTCAGCTGGTCTCTCATTGGTGGGAGGGGAAGATGGACCTTCTGCTGTCTCAACAGCATTTAGGGGAATTCTCAGGAATATCTCCCACCTCTAACCCCTTTTGACAGGAGCCTTCAGAATGATGTGGCTGATGGCACAGTCCCAGTGGGATGTGTGTCTTTATCTGCTGAAAAGTGAAGAAAGGTAGAGGCATTTGAACGCAAAGCCAAAACTGATGAGCCAGCAGCTCTGCAGCCTTGGCTCTGTGCAGGTGCCTCATTGCAGTTGGAAAGGTGAGGAGGGGGCACAGGTGAGGCTGGCAGCTCTTGGAAAGAAATAGGATTCACAAGGTGATCTTGGAAGAAATGCCAGGTCTTGGAGAGTACAGGTTTGCACAGAGGCTCCTCATGGGTGCTGCTGTTTTCCTCCAGAAGCAACAGGCACCTGTGTACCAGCTGTAGGGCAGAGAGGACAGGAGTGAGTGCACCCTACCAAAAGTGTGTTCCCAAATGGAGAGGAGCCTCTTGTCCCTTGGGGGAAACTGCCCGTATGCAGCACTGTGGTCAGGACTAGTGTTGTAGCTATTATTAATGAGAAAACGTGCCTGGCCATCAGAAGGTGGTCAAAGTGTGTGTGTGGGAGGGGCAGAGCTGCAAATGTTTCTGAAGCTGCCCTTGAAGATAAGTGTCTGTGGCCATGGGTTTTTGTGTCATTTACTGCTGCATGTTGTAAATACCAATAAATGAGAAGTGTTAAACCATCTTGCTCTGGCACAGTGTTGTGTTCTGGTGGTACAAGGATGCTCAGTGAAGTCTCTGCCATAAAATATTTTCATTTTATTGAGCTACACATCAAAAACTGCTTTATGGCAAACAAAAAGTATCTGACTGCTGCTTATGACTCCATGGTAAATGGAACAGATGCAAGTGGGTTTTCATTTTAGTGTTGTGTGCTGAGCTACAGATTTCAGAAGAAACAGTGCCATCCAAACCTTTTTGCATTCTCTATTTTGCCATTTTACTCTCAGCAAAAGCCCTGTCATCTCCATGTCATTCTATCACAGATAACTCATTGCTTGACATTTTCCCAGCAATATTTCTAAGGAAACATTTTGTCCCCAGTAGCATAAACACTGTGAACTAGGATTTCTGCTTTGTAAATCAAGGCCTGGTGCTCTGTACTGAGAATAACATTTTGCTGTAAATAAAAGCTCAGTGTCCACGTCAGGTGACTACAGCATCCTGCTCTCTGCACCACAGGATTTGTCTTGGAATGAGTGTGATGAATTAACTGTTTGGAACTCAGCCTCTACATGTGTAGTTGTTTTATGGGTGCTTGGGTGACTCGCTAATACTCATGCAATGTAAATCAAATCTCTCTTGCTGGCTGAGTAGTGCCTTGAATGTAGACACTAACAGAATTTCTTCTTAGAAACTGCCTTCCTTATTAGCATAAATTGACAGTTAAAATAAATTGTTTGCATGGATATAGAAAAATGTGACAATTGATCAGTTTAAGACCAGTAGACATTGATTTTGTGTAAATCTAGTCCATGTTTTGCGATTACAAAGCAATACAGAGTTGGCTTAAAAGAAGTTGCATCTTTAATGTGTGCTTTTGCCTTAGCCAGATTAATTTAAGAAGTAAAATCTTGCCATTGCCCTGCTGCAATATAGGATACATCTATATATAGATCCAATGGGTGACATCCCTGCCCATGGAAGGGGGGTTGGAACTAGAAGGTCTTTAAGTTGCCTTTCAACCAAAGCCATTTTGTGATAGATTATATTTTTTTAAAGTATATGTAGGGAAAAAATGTATATATTTACTCATACACATGCATGCACACATAGAGAAATTAAGTAGAGAGCACGTGTGTAGGAATGACTTAGAAGTGTCTAGCTTTGAAGTGTCACCTCTGAGTTTGACATCTGAACCAAATGTTGATGTCACAAGATGTCACTCTGCTGCAGTTGGTGTGTGGATGTGCTGAGAGCAGGCTGCATTAGATGAGGCTGGATTAAATCTCATCAGTGCTGCACAGGTCATGCGCAGTATGGGTTGGCCTTGGTTGCCCTCCATGCTCCGCTATTCACGTTTCTTTTTGGCTGAATGCTTCCATGCATCCTTAAGAGTAAGCTATGAATGGGAAATAAAGACCTTTTCTGACCTGGCTATAGAGTGAGCCCTATATATGGGATCATGCATCACGGACATGTGCAGACATCCCAGCATTGATGTCATGATGTGTGTGATCCCTAAAGTTCTGTATTTAAAGCTTGGGTAGCACAGGGAAGCTGGGCAGCAGGTTTTACATGCATCTGTGTGCCTTGCATCCCTGCATTTTGTGTACAAAAGCAGCATTACCTCTGTGAACTGTTTCTGCAGCATGAGGTGGTGCTGGACTCTAATACTGATCTTGGGAGTGTGTGGAGCCACACAGCACTCAGGGCCATTTGCAAATGTGGAGAGGTGCCTCAGCACCTCGCTCAGGGCCCAGATACCTCATATCTTCTTGTAGCACAAAAATCTCATCACAGGGAATTAGAGTGTTTAGTTCTTTATTGTGTGGTTGAACCAGTTAAGCTGCACTTGGTTTATCCACGTGCCCAGATATCTTGATGAATTCATCCTGCCCTACAGCATGTGCACGTTCTGCTGAGAATTAGAGTTATGTTTTTAAATTTCTGGGGAAAAAATCCAAGTAAACAGAGTTGAGCAATTGATCTGGATTAATGGGGACCAACTCTATTAGCCTAATACAACACTAATCTGATTCCAAACTGTTAACATATTAAAGCTGCTTAATTATATGTTTGTTTGACACAATGTGGTAATCCTGTATGATTTAGGGTATATTGTCACAGCTCTTGACTTGCAGTGCCCCACCATTGATAAAAACACAATTGAAACCCTTTGGTGTGACTTAGGTGTTCACTGCACCCTTTGCTGTATTGAAATGTAGCTTGTTGTAAGGGCTGCCAAACATCCTCACTGCTTTAGAGACACAGTCATCACCTCCGCTTCATGCATGAAAGCAAGGGGCAGAAAAGGCTGGTGTTTGCTTATGCAAGGAATGGGTGTCTGAGCTGGGAATTTAAT
Organism: Dicrurus megarhynchus; assembly: GCA_013399195.1. NCBI lineage: Eukaryota > Metazoa > Chordata > Aves > Passeriformes > Dicruridae > Dicrurus > Dicrurus megarhynchus. The sequence goes on along the minus strand of VXAD01000132.1, from coordinate 374,931 downwards.
CCAGGGTTCCTGAGGAGGAGGTCTGGAATTACTTCTAGATTAAACCAGTAGGTTAAGGGGTAAGAGGATATAGCACTTTGATGTATTTGGGCAGTTTTCTGGTGTTGTGCAGTATTTTCTATCTGATCTGGATGCAGCAATGTTCCAAAAAGTGAAAAGCTTCTTCACTTCTGCTCACTGTGAAGAGTGGGATAATGAGATGCAAAATCAAGGCAGAGCACAAGCCCTCTTTGCTTGTTTGAGCCAGGCACTGTCAGAGGAGGAGATGCCTTCCCCAGGAAAATGCTTCAGCCATTTCTGAGGCTCCCTGTGCAAAGGGCCTGATCCTGGGCTTGTGCAGAAGCTGCTGCCCTCCTCCATGGTGGGAGCAGGACCAAACCTGGGGCATTTCTGCCTCACTCACTGTGCATTTCTGTGGCGTTTTGCGTTTTTCACAGCAGAATTCTTGTGCAGAGTACAGCATCTGTGTGACTCTGCAGAGAACCAGAGAGGAGAGAGATTTGTGGCTCTTGGTGATAAATGAGTTGAACACACCAAGGTCACTTACTATCGAAGATCTCACCAGAACAATTCGGCTTGTATGCCTGTCCTAAAACCACACGTAGTACTTCTGCTTTTCAGACTGAAAATCTCTGCTGTCACAGATTTTTTTTGACATCTAATACAATACCCTTGAGATTTTTCATTGCTATTAGGCAAGGTTGGTCTGCAAATTTTACATAATATCATTGAGATCAATATAGATTGGAGGCATTTTTACTTACAGCTTTCATTTGAATTGAAATTTTTCAGATTTCTAAATGCAATTGAAAATCCTGAAGCATTTTTTGCAGCCTTGGTATGAAGATTTTAACTTAAACTTGATATCAGGCTTTGGAGGCTATCCAAAGTGAAAATATTCCTGATATGGATGCCATATAAAGTGATGCCTTGAAAGCAGAATAAAACATTTCTGGTTTTGTGTCTGTCTCTTGAGTTCAGCATCTGCAAGGCCTAATCTGCCAAAAAAAAAAAAAACCCCAAACAAAACCAGATTCCAGGGATTAATTTATATGAAGATAAAACAACATCCTTTTTGAACCTAATGGGTAGTGTGTGCTGTGATGGTGCCTTCAGTGGAGGCACCTTCAATAGTGACAATCTGAAAGAATATGATGACATGAGGACCTGCCAGATGAATGCTGTGAGTTTTGAGGTGTTTGACAAGGTTCTGACATTGGAATGGATAATCAGAGGGATAGAGAGGAGGCACAGAAAGTCCTGACTTTCACATGATTCTGAAGGTTTCAAGGCCACTAAATTTTTTCACTCAGCAAGGCTTTGCTTGCTTCAACGAAAGGACCTGGGGCTTATAGACCAGTAAGGAAGATCTGTTCCCAGTTAGAGACATTTGCATCCATGGCAGCTCAAATCAGAATAAACAGAGAGTTTTGAGTCCCTCCGGGAGTGTCTTTCATGTGCTGAGGCAGTGTCCAGATGCTGCAAGAATATTTCCTCGTTGATCATCTTCAAAGTGTGGCAATGTCTGTAGGCACCGAGTATAGTGGCACTATTCCCAGTGCTGGTGCTGGCTGCTGGTTTTGTGTATCCCTGCTCCATGCATGGCATTTCACTGGGAGCCTGGGATAGATTATCTACTGTGATAACATTTTTTTTCGGAAGTTCTGTAACTGATGCAGAAGTATTAGTAACTCATACTTTCTCTCTAGTTCTTACATTGTATTGGTTGTGAAATGTCATGCATATACATGAAGATATGAGACTGGAAAGATGATATTCTGAGTTGGTTTTCTTTCTGTTGCTCCCAGAGCAGTTTTGGTTTTGAGCAGCACCATTTGCTCAGACATCAGGATAAGTAACAGTGCTTTTTACAGTTGTCACTTACCTTTTTCCAAGATACTCTTCAACTTTCATGTCTTATACCTTGTTTTACACGTCTAGGAGCTAACTGCTCTTCAGCTGGAATTGTGGGGTTGACCCAAACAGTTTTTCCCCTGGAAATCTAGACCGTAACTGCTTAGTGGGTTGTTTTTTAATAGTAAAGCAGATGTTGGAATAGTAGGTTTCCCTATGGGCTGGGGCAGGCTTGGGTCTCCTTGTTCAGAGACAGCTCGTGGCACCCTCAAGCCTCCACATCATTCATGGGAACAGGAGTTAAACCTCCCAGTTGGGTTGGGTTCCCTTTCTCTGTAAGGTGACAGGCTGTCGAAGTGACTGTAAACACAGGGGAGTTACCCAGACGCACCTGAACGGGAACAGAGACAAACAGCACGCGGTTTTGGAGGGGAAAGTGCCTGTCTTTTCTGGTTATATGAGTGGTACGTGCGACAGTCGCCGCCGTGAGTGATAAACAGGCTGATAAACCCGCATTTTGGGAGCAGCTCTGCGTTGATCAAGAAGTTGGTGACACCTGGTGGCGGGCGCTGGCCAAACCCCGGCTCCACCACCTGACCCAGATTCAGTCACTGCCCTTTGAACGGGCTGCTGCAGAACTAATGCTGTTTTCTGACAAGGGCAAAATGCTCCACGTCAGCGTTATTGTTTCCCGAGGTTTTTCAGGGATAAAACCCGTCTGAGGTAGTTGTGTACAGCGGCGGGAGCATCGTGACTCTGCCGTAGCTCCGTGTCTGCACAGGCAGGACGATGTCCCTGACACCATCTGTGCCTTTGCCTTGGAACTTGAGTTTAGCAGATCACCTCCTCTCACATCAGCTGGAGTGTGTTATCTGTAAAGGATGAGAAAATTGGGGAAGAATAGACTGTAACAGAGGTTAAGTACAACTGGCTTCTTATCTAGTACACTTTACAGAAAATTAATGCCATTTCTGTGTATCAGGTTGCTTAAGTTTTGTATCACTGGTATCTGGATCATCTTAAACAGGGAACCAATTAAAAATAATATAATAGCATGCTTGCATTTATCCATACCTGCTGTACTTGCCAGAGTCTAACTTGGAAGAAAACCTGGTTAGGGGATTGTTGGAGTCAATGACCCTTTTTGTTGTGAGGACCCTTCCTGCACCCAGATGGAGCCTGCCAGGATGGTGCACATATGGAGCAGTGGTTTGGGATGTGCAGCAGCCACTGTTCAGGGTGGTGTTCACCTCTGCAGAGCCAAAGGGTGACTCAGCCAGGCTGCAGCTGGGATCCTTACACATCTCAAAGAGTGAAATGTACAGTCCCAAAACTCTGTAAAATAAAAACCAATTAAAAGATCCTTGAAGATTTCTTTAAAGCGACTTTTCATCCTTTACAATCACGACTCTAAAAGTGCAGCAGCATTATATCAGAGAAACTACATGAAAGGGTTCTTGGGAAGGTAATGTTGCTGCTATCTTTCCCCAGTGGTGGCATTATTGCAAGAGATGAACTATAAAACATATTTCTTGGACAGTCTAAGATCCTAGTGTTTTAAAATGAGAGAAATAGAGACTTGTCCAAAATCTTGTCAAGTTCAGTTGTATTAAGGTGTCTTTTCAGACATTGTTAAATATTTTGGAAAACTTTCACGCTCAGTTTAATTAGTTTCCTCCAATTGAATTTGGATTTAGCTTGTTGACTGAGTGATTCTTCCCCAAACTGCCTGAGGCATCAAGTTGATCTTGACAGAAATGCTGAAGTAAACATTATTATTTGGTAACTGTGACTGTTCAGAGCTGCACCACTGGTGCCAAACTGTTACTCGCTATGACAGCTCATTATCTCCCTGTTTCCCCATTCTTCACATATCTTTTTGTTCATTCTGGTGGGCTGAAAATAGATGTGTGTCCGTATTTGTGTGTACTGCTGTTTTCTGTACAGCAGTGAAACCATGTTTATTAAGTGTACAACATCTTGTGTAGTTTTAGGGGTGCTGAGGCCAGTGGGGAGGCATGTTCTGGTGTAAGCTTGTTTTGTAAAGTCCAGGGTATTATTTATATATCTATCTATATATAAAAACCATCCGGTATATGGGTTTTGGGTTTTTTTACATATATACACATTTATAATAGTGTGTGAGCAGCTCAGCCCGTGCATGGATGAAGATGACTGTTGGTTCCAGTCAAGGTCAAGTCTGTGTATACCTGCCGGAAAGAGTCAATAAAGAGCATTCCTGGTCTAAACACTTAGAGATGTCTTTTGGAGCTCGTCTGGCTTCTGGACAGTAACATTGTCCACTCTAGGTGACTTTTTTAATAACACACTGTCCAAGTGTATCTGCTGTAATCCATGGGTCATTGTTGGAATTGCTGTAAATTTTTTGGAACTGTTCTGAATCTGTATTAGATACTCCTTTTTAATGCTTCATCTCAATAAAGGTGAAAATACTAAGCACTGAAACTTGTTTCTATACTGTATTATTCAGATGGAATGTGAAGGCCAAAGAGCCCGTGTTTAATTGGTAGTTTGTCCCAGTTTTAGTTTGGAAGATAGCCTTTCAGGCACACATGTCAGGAAAATGGAACAGAGGGAGAACTGTTATTTCCTTCCCTGGGTTTGTGTTTTGCTGTGCTTTGTTGCAGCTGGGTCACCTTGGCAATCGATCTTATTTTGAATGAGAGTTTCCTGATATTGCCCAGGTATCAGTATTCACATTGGATCCCATAAAATCTTGATAAAAGCAAACTAAAAAGTGTTATTTCTTTTTTCTTACATATTAGGGGGAACAGTGATGGGATCATAATTGCCGAGACTTTTCCAGGTCATGGGATTATGCCACGTGAATGGAGGACTCCAAATACAGGATGTATGTTTCATAAAACATCTCTCAGCTTGAACAACTCATGCAGCATCACCAGGTTGATGGAAGTCACTATTTTAATTACTTTTGAAATACTTTTAAGGAAAGATGTTGCATTTTTGTCTGTGACCTGAGGCAGCCTTGATTCTGATCTTTTAACCAAGCAAGTAGCTATTTTTATGTGCAAGCAGAGTCTGTAATCAGCATTACCCAGATCAACAGATCATGGCATATTTGGAAAAAGAACTAAGCAGACAAATTGAAAACCAGGTATCTGGCCTTATCTAGGCAACAAATTGCCTTGCCACTCTCATTAGAAATGGAGGGCCGCAGGTCTCCCTGCAGTTGGGGTTTAGAAACCACTTCGGAAAGCCACCAGTTGTGGCTGGTGCTGTGAAATGCCACTGCAGGGGAAGGATGTCCTGCTCTCAGGGCAGCCAAACATCTCTGCCCTGAGCAGATTCCACATGCAACAGGTTGCACTTGTCTACCAAGCCTTGATCAAAGGGATTCTGCCCTTGCAAGGCACTGGACTGAGGAGCTCCACTAACATGATCTGCCTGGGTCTAGAGCCCTTACGGTGATGCCTTTTGAAGCAGTAATGTGATTCTATTTTGCCAGATAGGAAACATTATTTATCTCAAAGCTCCAAGATAACAAATGCACAGCTTAATGTGCGACAGATGTGTGTGATGGTGAATCAGGGCTTCCAAAGAGCTTCAGTGCCGACGGTCATGCACTACACAAGCTTCTGACAAAGCCCTGTTTTCCCTGCATACCTTGGTGTAGTGGGAGTGGCAGGGAAAGTTCAAGGGGATGTCTGCAGGTTGTTAAGAAACTTATCTGCTTCTCCTTAATTCTGTTTTGTTTACCTTTATTTCCAATAAATTTCACCAGAGAAGGAAACAATGAATAATTTTATGAAGATACTGACAGTTATTCCAGACCAGAATATTTTTCCCTAAATCTAATTTTCTCAGAAGTGCTGGCTTTTTTCTTCAGTGAGCTGGAGTCATTATATTCTGTATGTATCTGTTGTCATAAAAATGCTGACAAAAGAATTTGCCAAAATAGCATTTGTTTGCATAAATTTAGCATATAAAAACCTGCTTGTGTTGAAGTCGCATACATGGAAAAGCTATTTGGTATGAGGAGCACTGGCCCCCATTTGCTGTGCCATCAGTTATGGGTCTGGTATCAGAGACAACCAAAGGTATTCCTGTGCATGGATTAGTGTGTATTTATGTGTACTGTATGGCAAGAGTGGTATTTAGTGATATGTTAAGTAGTGTGGAAGGGGCCTGTGTTGCTGCAGTGAGACACTGAGATGCTGAGGAGGAAGGTTGGAATGCCAGTCACCTCTCCTCTGGGATACTCCTCTCTGCTGGGATCAAACTCCTGTGCTTGGCAGCAGCTGTGGAATCATAAGGATTTTAGAAACCCAAAATTTCGCATGGTTTTGTCCTGTAGTATCCAGAGTGTGGCAAATGCCTCAGTCTCCCCATTACTTTGCCTGTTCACCTACTGCCACAGTTTATTTGCCCATCCCCAATGCACATGCTGTCCATGGTGTAAGAATATGGAAAAGGAAATAAAAAAACAGCAAAAACCCCCAAAACACAAACTAAACTGACCAAACAAAACAAAAACCAGAAAAGGAATACGAGGAAGTTTAAAGGCTCAGCCTTATATTGAATGTGCACAGCTCTCAGAGTCATTTCAGTCCTCTTGCTCCTGTCACATGGGGAGCTGTGCATGGGGGATAATTCCATATGAAGAAAATCTATGTTTATCTGTAGAACTTCAAGCACCCTGATAATTAAAGGTAGGTACAAGGGGATCAATGCAGATGTTCAGAGGTGAGTGAGGAAGGCAGCCAGATCTTCTTTAGCAGCGAGGACTGATGGAAAATGGGCGACTGGGGGTAAAAAGCAGGATCGTGTCCAGCCATTCCTCAACATGTGTGTGTATTTGGAGTCATCACGCTCAAAGCCTGGCCCGGAGGGGCCTGTCTTCATGGATGGAGAGTACAAAAAGAACAAATGTGTCTTTCCCTGATTCAGTCTAGATCCAATGCTGTTTTCTCAGAGAAATGCTGTAACAGACCGAGCTCAGCTGCTGGAATCGGCTGCTGCTGCTTGTGAGGTAGGGATAGGTTAGAGAAAGTCAAACTCTTCTAAATTGGCTCTGCCTCAGCATGGTTCACAGCTTTGGAGGTGCTGATGTCCTGGGCAGAGCACGCAGGGTATGCCTTGTCCTGAGAGCTGCTCATCTTGGAAACAAATACCTGAGAACAACCAGGCAGCATAGATGGAGGCTGGAGGATAACTCTAGAGTGGAATTGACACAAGGAATGTTTGCTGAGACCTCTGTAATGAACTTCACTGTCTGTCCTTCATGGGCTCTGCGGTGACTGCAGCTTTATAACTCACTGAGGAGACTTCCCTTGCTTTTAATAGCCTTTCTTTCTGTGCTCCTTGGTGTTCCAAGCTATTCTGTTACCCAGTTGTCTTCAGTGCCAGGGGAACAATGCCAAATCACCCTCTGTCAAGAGGTGAACACTGACATTTCTGGGTGTAGCAAATTATCCCACACCAAGCTGTCTGTGTGTGCCAAAAGCACTTCATGCTGTGCGTATTTTGAGAGTCAGAAAAGTCAGAAGTAAGTTTAAGAAGCTACTTAAGAAGCCCCATCTGGAGTCCATCACAAGGAAAGCATCATTCTAGTGTTCCTCATTTGGTGCTCCTTTTCCCAGCAGGTAAAAGGGAGTGCAGGCAGGGATGGTACAGGATGCCCATGGTCTGGCAGGTAGCATGACACCATCTGGATCCCAACTGCCACAGGTTTGCTCTGCAAAACTCTCTGCCATTGTTTTCTCGTCTTCCTGGGCTTTTCATGGTGGGTGCCTCTCTGCATTGCCAGCTTTTCCTGGCTTGCCTGGCAAAGCAGTACCTGGGAAGATGCTCCCTGAAGTCAGACTGGTGCTGCAGAAGTTCTGCATGTAATCCCACGCTCACACCTTGGGGAAATTTGCCCCTGGATCTTCTGTATCAATTCAGGTTAAGGGAATTGTAATTGAAAATATTTTTTCCTTGTTACCTATGTTTTGACATTGTCCTGTATAGTTTCATTTCAGTCTCCATAGTTATTAAAAGCATTTTAGTCTGTTTTTTCAGTGAGGGCACAAATGGTGGTCCCTTACAGTAGAATTTAAAGCAAAGCAAATGTTTTCTGTTCTGTTTGTTTAAGCAACTGTGACAAACTCCCTGGTTTTACAGGTGCACTCCCTTCTTTCCTTGAGTGCATCAAGTGAGTTTCCTTCTCACTTCTGATCATCAGAAAGCTCCTATTCCATTCCCAAGTGCTACACTCCTTACCTTGCCTGTGAATCTTGCAGGGAGACTCCTGCTGTTCCCGTCTGGCACCTCTGGGCTGATGTGGGCTGAGGAGGTGTTAAGCTGAGCAGCCACCCCACAGGTGACTTGTGGCTTTGTGACAACCTTCAGTCTTCAATTCCTATGCCACCTAGACAGATATACAAAATAATGTGCTTGATAACAAATTCTGATTTATGAAAGTAGAACAAAACTGCAGACCGGTAAATGGGCAAAGCAGTACAGCTATTGTAAAGGATTTTTTTGCTTGGCATCACAAGTAACCTTCATTTCTTCCCTTTAGGTCAAGCTGGAATCTCCTTCCCTTAGTTTAAGATGAGTTTCTTGCTTGTATTTTCTAGAGGTTGCAGCACCTACCTTCTTCTTCCGTATGGAGAAGGAAATGACCTGGGCAGGAAAAAATAGCCAAGTCCTGCAGCATCCCAGACAAGAATGCAGCACTTGTACCTATTTCAGAATTTCAACTGTCCTGGCTTCTTACTCTCTCCTCCCCTCTTCCTAAGTGTCCCCTGGCACAGGTCATTTCTGAGCTGTGCAGTGTGAAGAGATGGCATTGATGTGGAAGCTTGGGCAGACCCTGTTTACCCTGTGGAAGATACCTTGGGGTGAGTGCTTAGTGCTGTGCCATGATTGTCATGTTCCTCTCCAGGTTCCAACACATTGCTGAGGTAGTGCAGAGCAGCATGAGGCATGTGTGTGACATTTATGAGATGAGACAAATTCCTCTCAACCTGGAGTGATACATTTCAGACACAGAGGAGTGTTTTCTAGATTAGGTAGATTTAGTTTTCTTGTGTGGATTTGCACTGTCAGGGCATTTCTTCCAGCCTTCCTTTGATAGGGAGGATGTGTTCATGATGCTGGACTGCCACTGAGAAATCTGGGCTCAGTTCTTGGCTGGGTCACAGACTTTGTGAGATGCTGGTAAGCGGTTCCTTCTTGTGCCTTGGCTGTGAATGAGAAGATCATCTGTTCTTCTATCAGGAGCTCAAGGCTGTTCCTTTTAATAACACACCAGCCTCAGTGCTATGATGTAAATAAGGCTTTCTTTGCATATTTCTGTGCAGTAGTTTGATGCCTTAAGGAACCTATAAATGAAACAACACACACTTTCAAGATAATATTATATTAGGAGGTAATATAAAGGTTGATCTTTACTGGAGGGCCTCCAGGGGCAGATATGGAAAATGTCCACAAAAGCCCACCCACACAGGGTGAATACATTTTTTATAAGTTTAGCAAATTAGCACAATTGACAAGAATTCCCAATTAGAAGCACAGGTGATGAGGTAATTCCCCCTTCTGGTTCAGCCCTTTTCTGGAGCACCCCCCCACCTTGGTACTAGCTGTATTTTGTTTATGAAAATGTGTCTCGAAGAGCTATTTTCAACCTTGGTAGCCAGGGAGAACCAAGATAGGATAAGGACCCTTGGAATGTGTTTCATCTTTCTGCCTAGGGAAAGGCCGTGGAAAACTAGCCACTAATACATTAATAGGCTACAAATATATGTGTAAAGAATACAGAGAATATATAAAAGAAAAAGGCAAAAATCAGGATATCATCAGTTTGATCCATCACTTCCAGTTATCTCCAGATTTGTCATTCTTTTTTTATTGAGCAGCATTGTCCTATCTCGCATTTTCATTCTCCTTTGCCTAACACTGATTAAGAAGGATTAAGATGGTGATAAAATACTTTCAGGGTGAGCTAGGGTGAAGAGCTTATCTGTTGCAAGTCTCCTCTCTTGTAATCCTGAAAGGTTAGTTGGGGCACTAAAAGGACTCTTTCTGAATGATATTGGAGGCAGTGTTCAGCTCATAAATATTTGTGTTTCATCACCATATCAATGAAAATCTGGAAGGCTGTTATATGTTGTTGGTTCTGTCCTCACTGACTGTAAAATTTTAATTGGTTTTACTTCTGGTTCTTGTTAACCTAAATGTAATGTTGAGTTCCAGGGGAAATGAAATCCCTTCCAAAACTTTGCAAATAATTGCTTAAATAGGGGCATGTTTTTTGTGATTAATTTTTTCAAGACAAACTGTTTTCTGCTCTTTGCAGGGGAAGAGCCTCCCACTGCCTTTTTCCATATCCTTAATTCAGCCAATGTGTTTACAAGGATTGAGCTTTAAAATCAAAGCACCATCAGGACTCAGCTGTAACTTTGCCTGCAATGACAAGATTGCTAAATAACTGTTGTGTTATTTGTGGTGTAAGCTCTGTGGAAGTGGCAGCCTTTGCTCTTTTTTTTCTTTTAATTCCACCTGCTCCAAAACCTGTGCCCTAGCTGACACATCCACCCTGACCTTCAAGCTCAAGTCTGGCACTATTTCCACAAGCCCCAAACTGGGACCAGAGTTAATGGAGCAGCATTGTGAGAAACCTGGGGAGAACAAGGTGGATCTGCAGAAGAGGCAGCTGATGAGCAAAAAAGGCTCTGGAGGACACTGTTGCTCACCATAGAGTCAGCATCATCCTAATTTTGCAGTGCTGTGCCTATTTCAGAGGGCTGAAATCATGTGCCTTATGGAATAATGGTCCACTTTCCCCATCACCTCCCAGCACTTAATGCATGTAAAATTGTGGGCAGAGTCTGACTTCTGTTTCATTTTGATACAATTGGTTTTAGTCATAAATCAGTGTTGATTCCCTGAAAGCTGAGTGAAAGCAATCATTTTGGCACCCCTCAGTATTACTATCTACAGAGACTTGTTTAAGCCTGTGTATGTTTGAAATCATGTTCTGCAGAATATTACTGAATTTTGTCACTGACAGTCTCTGTATAGAGAAGCTGGAAAACTCTAGTTAAAAACAATGGGAAAAAAATTTAAGAAAATAGTATACTAATACTACATGATTGGCTGAATTAAACATATAAACATGCAGCTTTTTTCCCTTATTTCTCACTCTTTCCTTGTCTGGGCACTGTTAGTTATTTGCAGTTTGAGTTACCCCAGAATGTGAGCTTTGGTGTCACCTACAGGAAGGGACCTGGCTCATAGAAACATCTCTAACCCTAGCCCAAAATTGCCCAGTATGAACAGCAAGATGTGGTCTCCAAACTGGTTATTAAAATCACAGTTCATGTAAGAGCCAGCAGTCTGTTTACAAATGTAATTATTAGTCTTAACTGAAACTGGCAGGCTGGAAATGTAAAGGTCTTTCCTGAATTAAAGCATCTTCAGGTGATGGTAGAACTTTGCAGAGCTCTCTTGAACCTATTGTCTCTGGTGAAACCAGTCTCTTTGATCTCAGTCTCTATTTTAGTTTTCTACAAAATTAAACAAAATGATGCAAATATTTAAAAAGATAATAAATTGGTTAGATTACAAATAAAGCAACTTATTTTTCTTTCATATAGAATGTGATGATTATTAAAGCTTGTATTCCTGAACTTAAAAATACTTTCACGATAGAAGAAAATAGGTTTGTTAACTATCTGGATTTGCAGATACAAGGTGATTCTCAGCTAAAATGTCACAGCTGATGAGGTAATTCTTTAAAAATACTTGGAAACCGTATGAGAAGAAGTGAGCTGCAGGTGCGAGGCAGAGGGATGATCAAGGGAGTGACCCAGGGGCACAGGGGGAACAATCCATTATCTGCCTAAAGGCCCAGATCGTCTGCATCAGAGACCCCAAGCTGCCATGGGAGCAGCACTGGCCACATCCACAGGTTCTGGGAGATGCCTTTGTGGGATGGGAAACATCACATGAAATGGCACCTGCACATCTCCTCCAGAGGATCCTCCTGGATGGCCAGCTATGCCTAAATATCACATCAGTGTGTATTAGCGGGTGGCAGCCCTGCCCATGGTAGAGGGGTTGGAACTGGGTGATCCTTAAGGTCCCTGCCAACCCAAACCAGTCTGTGATTAATTTTGTGATTCTATAAATGTCATGTTTAATATGGTGGTATGTATAGCCAAATGCACACAGAGAGATTTGTCCTTTAAATTGTTTGAAGACTCTTGTTTACCACTATTGATTCGTGCCAGCCTTACTCTTATTTTAAATCCATCCAGGCCTTGGTGTTCTTTGGCTTTGATGGTTCATAGTCCTCAGATAGCAATTTATGTGTTTGATTTATAACCTCATGACAGGCCTTGTGTTTCACAGTAATAAAAAGGCTGTTTTACACTTAAAATTATTAAATTGTCAGCTTTTGAGCACACACAGAAAAATTGTCTAAGTTAATTGTCTGTTTATGGTTTCCATGAGAATTTGCATGTGCAAATCAGATATTTTGTTGCACAACCCCCATCTGAGTTATTGTAAATGCATCCAGGCAGGTTTGGCAGGTATGTTTGGACTAGAGTAAAGAATTACTAAAATATGCTAAAAACCTGGAGGGCGGCTGAAACCAGGTTCAGATTTGGTCATTTACATTAGAGGGATGTTGATTTTGTAATGCTGCTTAAACTTTCTTTGGCTTAATTTAATTTCATGCAGGGATGTTAGTATTTTGTGTTCTCCTTGGTAGGGAACTAGTCCTTTCATGTACTTTAAATTGTTTCTAAATTATTACTCACACTGTTTACCACTTTTGATTTTCATAAGCTTTTTGTTTTTTTCTGAGTGATCTGTAATTCAGAGTCAGCATCTGTGAAAGAATTAAGTATTGTTTTTTTCAGGATGGTCACGAGACTTTGCAGCAGACCATGGTGATAAAGTGTAAATTCAGTGAGCCCAGCACAGGGCTCCAACAGCAGTGTATATGATAACCACAGTCACAGTCAGAGGATGACCATGTAGCTAGTGTAAAAAAATGTCTCTAATATTAGTATACTGCTATAATTTGTTAGTAACTATTTGAAGAATAGGAACAGTATCCATCTTAGTTCTCTGCCCAACTGTATTTAAAGAAGATAACTGTGTGCTAAATTAAGTAGACAGAGTGAAGATATTTTATCTGCAAATCTAAATGATGCTCAGGTTTTACACAACCCCAGAGTTGCTCTGCACAGCCTCTTCGTGAGGCTAGCCAGTGTCCAGGGAAGGAGCAAGGAGCAATGATTGATGGGCTGAGGAAGAACCCAGCCACACCTGGGGTGCACTTGGATTTTGTGAGTATGCACATAATCACCAAACCCAGTATACCTGGGGTTAGTGTAGGTGAGCTCAGGTCCACCCAAGAGAAAATTTAAAAGGCTGTCATTAATTACAGCTCCAGAATCACATACAGGCAATGCTTTTAAGGGAGGGAGCAGCAGTTTTGATCAAGTGGCTGGTGCAGGTGTGAGCTGAGCAGGTGATGTACTGAGGTAAGCCAGACCTGCCTGGTCCTTGCTGTTCTCTACAATTTCTGTGCAGACATCTGTGAGGCAGGGCTGAAAACATGGACAGGGTAAGGCAGTGAGAAAGGGGACCAAGAGATTTTAGGCTTACTGAATTGTACTGTGTAGTCTGGTTTTTCTGTGTAGCCATTGGAAAGGGCTAGGCTGCTCCTTAAGGTAAGTTAAGGGATAAGGTTGATGCTGAGAAAATATCTGGAGCCTCCTGATTTTGTGTAAGCATCCTTTGGGTAGGTGCAGAAACAGCTTCACAAGTTCCCTGGAATGGGACTCTGCAGGAAGGGGAGTTTTGAGGAAGGGGATTGGTGAGGACAGGGTGCTTCACAGACTGGAAGTAAGAAGTCTTCTGCAAAGTGGCTGGATTGTGTGTAGGGCTACAGCAAACTGGGAGTGTTGGGCAGGTGAGGCAATCCTTCCTGCCTTGCTCTGTGCTGGTGAGACTGGGAAACTATCACATATTAGGCTTCATCATTAAAAAAGAGATAGTTGGGAAAATAGAGTCAAGAAAGGGACACTAAAAATGAACTGAGAGTAGAGCCTGTGGGGAGAAAAGTTGTGGGATTCAGGCTACGCACTGTGGGGGGAAAAAAAGAGGTAACTGGAGGGAGGTGAGATCATGTTTGAGTTCTCCTGGGCTGCTGCAGAGAATGAAGGAAGGGAATGGGCTGTTCTCTTGTCCGTGCTGGTTGGGAGGAGAAGACATGCTATTAAGGGATATACAATTTTAAGAAGCAGATGGAGAAGCGCTGGGGTAGATTTGCTCTAGGAAGTTGAGGAATTGCAGTCACTGGGAGTCAGAAGTTAGATGAATGTCTGCCAGAAAAGATAGAGCTGCCTGGCCTCTGCTCTGAGGGTCCTTTCAACCCTCTTTGCAATGATGACTTTGAAATCAAATTCTGCACAAAAATAAGACAGTGCATTGCCTTTCGTCTGCAAAGAAGGAGATGCAGGGTGGGCCCAGGAGGAAGAGATGTGGAATAAAGTGGTTGTGGCAAGGGACAAAATGTGACTGAGGCCTGACACCAGTATTATTTCCTTCCTTCTCTTTTAATATTATTAGACTTTTCATTTTCGTGCTATTAAGATAGCAAACGTTATTCAAAGCTGTTGCCTAAGCCATTAATGCACTGTGCTCTGAGTTATATTTTGCAGGCCTTTTCCTTCCCCTCTCAAGAGATTTGTTATGAAGTACCCTCACTGGCAGCAGAGCTGGGATACAGTGATGGTACTTCATGAACAAGTTCCTTAGACTCTGGAAGGAACAGTGACTTTCTGGGGCAAGACTCCCTTGCTTCCTTACTCAGCAGTAAACAGGCCTGCAGGATGACTGATCTTGATAATAATAAAGAAAAGCACACTGTTTGCACTGGGGAAATAATAAGAAAAGGATTTATGAGTGGTTTGGGATGGAATTCTTTGGGCCATAATCCTCATCCAAGGGAGCTCTCAGTACCAGGGATACTGTGGAAAAGTCTGTTCAAGTTAGCAAGTGTATACGATCCAAAAACCTTTGCATGTAACAGCACAAGAGGGTCAGTTTGGAGAATTACAGTTCCTCCCACCCCTCCTAAGCCAGGTGCAGTGAGCTGAGGTCCGGGAGATATAGTGGTGGCTGTTGGAGTGCTCTCTGGAATGTAAACCCTGTGGCTCGTGGGGTGGATGTACATTCAAACAGTTCTGTTTGCCCACCTACAGGGGTTCTCTCAGCCTCTGGTCGTCTGCCCAGAACAAAAACTAAAACCTTGAAGGTTTCATCTTCTTGGAAGCACTTTCAGTCTGTTGAGATGCTTAGCAGCAAGCCTGGGCAGCAGTGTCAGTGTGGTCCATAATTTCTGGTCTGTGATCAAAGCTTCCTGATGAGTAAAGCCTTTTCATCCACATCAGTGATGGGAAGAGAACAGGCTTTGTTACCTCCCTGTTGTCAAGGGACCTGTGTTATTTGCATTGTCCTGTGCACCCTGGAATGCAGAGAGCCAGGGCAGGCCCAGGCAAAGGTGCTGCTGCTGCCTTGGCAAGAGGCTGTCACACAACTCCAGGTCTTCAGTCTTAGTAAAGACAGAGCAGGGAGGTGCAGGCTCTCGGTCGGTTTGTTAATGCCTGTGCTTGTCACTCTAGGTGGAAATATATTTGGTGACTTTTGTGTATTAACAGGCTTTTGGTGTTGGACAGGACTGTGGAGAATTCAGAAGCTGCCTGAAAGTCTTGGGTTTTTTCCCTTATCTCAGATATGCTGAGGGTAAACAGCTCTGCCCTCTAGTGCCGTTTTCCAAATCTGGTAAAGCCTAACATGTCTGTGATCCAGGGAACACAGAGCATCCCTTGGAGCACAGTGACCTGTGCTGGTCCAGGCTGCTCTGGGCATCCCTGGGAGCAGCTGGAACTGGGATAGGAGGGTTTTAGCCCCACACCAGGCAGGAGAGCATGACACATATTGGCTTACCTGCTGCACAGTATCCCCATGTTCATTTCTGTGTTCTCCCTCAAACAACCCTGCTTAGCCTGATACTTGCTTTCCCATTACATTTGTTATGCCTTTGAGAGACATGCAGAAGAACTAAATGATTTCAGCAGCTTTGCTCTTTCAGCCCCATAAATAATGAATTCATCAGGGTGAGAAAACACATGCCCAGACACAAATATATGCAGAGACCTGTGGAGGAAATTGAATAAAGACAGAAGCTTGAGATTCAAATGTGGAGCCCTGTGTCAGTAAACTGGGAACTGCTTTTTGGAGTGAGAAAGTATCAGGGGGTGGGTATGGAGTTAATTGCCTCAAGAAGAGGCTAAAAGCAATTAGGAATACAAGTGAGTGCTAGCTGAGGGTGGAAGTGATAAGTTGCTACCTGCTTGGCTCTTGGAGAGGGCCATTAGTTTGAAGGAGATCTTTGTTTTATTGTCTGTAAGTCCTGTCTTTAAGCATCAGGTGAAATAATTTGGTTGTGGCTGGCACCCTGCAACATGACAAGGGTACGAATACATTGTGAACCTGCTGGACAGCCTCAGCTTGATGGGGCAGGATAGTGGGGTTTCAAAGAATCTGCGTTTCCGGAAGTTTTGTAAAAGTTAATAAAAATATAAATGGAGCCTCGCTGCCCCTGCTGAGAGTACTTGCAGAGATGGTGTATGTGCAACTAGACACCAGAGAATCTACCCATGCCTCCTCCTCTGCTGGGTGAGTTGTGGACTTCTGGGGTTTGCAAGAGCTCTTTCCTTGCTGATGCTTTGAGTACCCTTTCCAGGAGAGAGAATGTGAAGCAGGAGGTGTGAGCCTAGCTGGTGTGAGGAGCCATGGGATGCTGAGGTGGGCAGCCTAAAAACCAGGTGTCTGCAAATCTGGGCTGCACCAGGAAGGTAAATGAGATGCAAGAGGTTCACCTGGGGAATCTTAGCAATGTTCTGCTGGCTGGAGATCGTTGTGTTAACTCTCTTAAGTTCTTTTCTGGAAAGATTGCAAAGAAAAATACGCTGGTTTGCAGTTAGTCCTTCAAACGTGAGTACTCCTGGACAGCCAGGGGAGCACATGGGCAGCTCTCGAGTTTAGCAAATGCTGGGACTTCAATTCTCAGATCCATCTTAGCTTGACTTGCACTGATAAGCACTATGGCATTTTCATAAAATTTGGTCCTCTGCCTATAGCCATGTGTAAAAGGTTTTACAGGTCAGCTGCCAAGGTGAGGTTATCTTTTGTGGAATTGAAAATTTGTTTGGGGAAGGCTGGACAATTCCATTTGGAGGCACTTTACCACTCAGCAGGTGATAAGGGGGGGGAAAAATTCATGTGCACAGCCTGAAGATACTGAATTTCTGATCTTAAGTGGGGCTTGGAGTTCTTACGTTGGTATCAAAACCATAACTACTTGACTATTGCATAAATAACCCTCCAGTATGCATGCACTGATTTATTTTTTTCCCTTTGATACTCAGGCCATCTATGACAACTCTTATGACCTCTCTTGATCTGCTATATTTTTCTCCTTGATATCTGAAGCAAGTGATGTCTACAAGATTGTGCTGTCCGAGCTCCTTCCTTCTCCCCATAGATTTTGAACGTCATTAACTTGTCTTACCCACTTAGACTGGGAGTAAACACTGTGTCACTGGGTTTTGTGAACCCAGCTGGCTGGGCTGAGCAGAGGCCTCTTGGTGCCTACAGAGGCTCACCCTATAGCTGACAAATTAAAGTGGGGGCGAAGGGAAAGAAAGAGACATTAGTAATTCCTGAGTTCAGGAGAAGTTCAGCCAGAGCTTTCTCCAGTAACTGTCAGTTTCCTTCTCATCCCCCTTTATATATTTAGTTGTAATGACAAAAGCTTAAATGTGAATGCAAATACAAGATAATTTTGCAGATCATCATTCCTAGGAGTGCATCAATCATTACAGGCTGAAATAATATAAGTAGAAATATAATAGCAAAGAGAGAGAGGAGTGAGCAAAAAAGAAAATAAGTTTCTAACAGAGTTTTGGAAGGAAACAGAGCTAATGAGTTGGAGCTCATCTAGATGGCAGCAGCAGGCATTACTTTTCCTAGCAAGAGTTGATTCATGTCTGGAGAATAAAAGTGAATTAGAAAGTTGCCTGATTAGTGATATGGGGGTTGAAAGAGCTGCAGGAAAGGGTTAGGAGTAGACCAAAACAACTAAGGTATCATGGATTTCCAGGTACTTCATTTTATTCAGAGTGACTAATACTGGGCAGTTCATAAAACCAGGCTGCTATATCTGTGTAAGCCCTAGCTGTCTTTATTTTTAAAATAGTATTTGGGTTGAGCAGTTTTGTTCTTTTTGCTGCAACAGAGTGGCTGGGGAAGGAGAACAAAGGAGGCAGCAGAGGGTTTGCCCCAGCCTGGAGACCAGCACCAGGGTGTGCCAGGGTTTTGGACCACCCTGACCCCATGCCCTTCTGGAACATAGTCCACAGCATCAGACCAGAGGCAGGTGCATTTTATGGGCTTATTTATCCTCTGCCCTGTCCTGTCAAACCCAGAGCACGAAGTCTCTTGGCTGCTTTTGCTCCAGCAATGGTGCCAGGCAGGGGATGTTTGAATTTGATGTAGGCAGTTCCTTTGCCATTTTCTTATTTTTTTTTTCTTTTTTTTTTTTTTTTTTTTTTTTTTTTTTTGTGAATTCTGGGTAAGCAGGCTGACAGAGCCAGGAGCTGTATAATTAGTGGGAGCAGGTCCCTGTGTTTGCATGGGGCAGTTGTTAGCAAGGCTGTTCCAGGCTGAGCTCACCAGGCTCTGCCCTCTGACTGTGCCAGTGTGGTGGGTGAAGATGGGCACAGGTGGGCTGCTTAGTGAGACTGAAAATAATTAGGAGAGCATTAGTTTTAGGTTGAAATAAATGGATTGTCCAGCTGTAGCTGCTGTAGAGAGGAAGCTGAATGTTAATTAGATGCCACCACTAATTATGGTGATTATGTATTTTCTGAGTGGCTGTTGGGAATAGTTCAATTCACTTCCACGGGGTAATGTGAATGACATTTCTAATTGGTTTCGGGAAGGGGGGAAGGCACCTTTTTTGGTTTTGGTTTTTTTTTTAAACAAGGGCAATTGCAGTAAAACAAAGCTACTGGAGGATGCAAAAAAATGTAAGTTGGTTGATGTAACTGCAGAGAAAAAATGATAGTTTGTTGAAGTAAGAGAAAATGCTTTGTGTCTGCTGCAAGAAATACATCCTGCTTTTCTACAGAGAAAAATTAGACCCTGGCAGAGATGGGACTTAAACCTGTTTTTCCATTTCATGGTGCATTTTCTTAACTGTGAGACAAGCAGATCTCTTGAAAATAACACTGAATTTATTTTGCTGGCTTTCAGGCCTGTTTGATGCTTCCTTCTTACACAGATAAAGGTGATGCCAGTAAAATTAATGGAGACAGTGATTTTTGTAAGAGACTATTACTTATATTACTTGCCAAGGGACAGTTTTAATA
The DNA here is from genome assembly GCA_013399195.1 of Dicrurus megarhynchus. NCBI lineage: Eukaryota > Metazoa > Chordata > Aves > Passeriformes > Dicruridae > Dicrurus > Dicrurus megarhynchus. Next base: position 355,594 of record VXAD01000132.1, on the reverse strand, counting down.
TTTAGATCAGAAAACTAATTTTACAGGCTTGTCCATGCATGGGGCTACTCTAAAACAGTTGCTCCATACATATTTATGTAGGTATTGTGATAAATCAAGTGCCCACGTGTGAATCTGTTCAGCAATATCTGTTGTGCTCTATATTCCATTTTTCTTTCAGTTTTTTCTTTCATTTGTAGATCAAGCCTCTCACTTATACCCACTGGTTAAGACATGAACACATTAACATGCCACCCACTGTGTCTGATAACCTAAATAACACCTGCAATCTCAGACAGCCTCAGCTCAAATTCACTCTTAGCATTATTTGTCGAGATTATTTGTAGAATAGGTTTGCATAAATTGCCAACAAACATGTACTGAACACCCAGACTTTTGTGGAATACTTTACTGGAAATGGCTGGTGTGGGAGAATTTTGTCTTTCATGCAAACCAAGTGCTGCTCCAGAGGGTTCTCATTTCAAGAAATAATAACAAATACTTGAATCTTACACAAAATGTGCAAAAGCCCAAGCCCAGTGAGCTGCCTTGCACAGAAAGCCTCTGCTGGTTGGACAAGGACAGTTGTCTGTGATCTACAGGGAAGACTGACCTAAAGCACTCGTGTGACTGCCTAATGTGAAACTTAAAGAATGCACCATTTGCCGTCGTTCACAGAGGAAATACAGAACCTCACCTCCTGACCTTCCTGGAGCCGAAGTTTGGAAGAGCCGTGCTGATGGTGATCGGGTAAGACATTGCCTGGTGTTTGCATTGGCCATGTTACTTTCTGTTAGGGGCATGACTGATTTTTCTGAACATTGGAACAATACAAGATATCCTGATGACACGCAGTGGTCAAAGTGTCTCAGACAGAACTGAAGATGTCCCCAGCACAGTGTCCTCCACTTGCATTCTTGGGGACATCAGTTGGAGAGGTGTAACCTTTCACCACATGGCCCAGCCCTTGCTTTCCTTCAGCTTTGTTCTCCATGTGGAGTGTCTTCAGTGGTCCCTGGTCATGATACAAGGGACCACCTACTTCTTTGGGTGTGACTAGAAGTCTGTCCATGACAGAGCCGAGTGCCAGTGTCCTGCAGCATGAGATGGGCACATACAAACATCTTCTCTCCCCTGTACCCAGGCACATGGGCAGGTCTGTGGCGTGGTGTGCCCTTCTCAGAAGCAGCTGCATTTTGTTCCCATAATAGATGCAGTTGTGTAGGGGGGAAGGATTTGCCCATCTGATGGAGCTGGAGCAGTGGGTGGGTTGATAGCCTGAGCAGCAGGGTGCCCCACATCTGGGAACAAGCCTTGGGCTATCACCTGGCTAAAAACTTTTGGTGGGTTGGATGCATCTGGGAGCATATGATTTGCCAAAGCAAGGCTCCTGTCTGCACTGCAAACACAACAGCTCTTGCTTTCCTTAATTACTTCCATCTAAGAAAGTTGATGGCTTCTTTGATTGAACTATGTTTAATGAAAAATAGGTAGCAAGATGAATGCTTTGCTCTTGCATCTAAAATCCACTGATAATTAGAACTTACGGAAGCAGTAATGTACTTCATTTTCATTTTTCCCTGGCCAATGAGTCAAGTGAAATATGTTTTCATCCTTTTATCCAAAGTACTTTAATTTGGGGAATAGAGAGACCCTGCACACATTTTTCTTGCATGCTTGGACCACTGTGCAAGTGGGAAAGTTGGGCTGGCATTGATTTACCCACTGCTTACACAGCCTGTGCTCTCCTCTTCCAGATTCATCCTGAAGGATCTACTGCTGTTTGATGGGAATTCATCAAAACACAGTGTCACTTCACGAGGAGCATAGGACAGCCTGGGACTCTCGTTCCTTTTCTTTGAGGATGAAGAGTTGACAATTTTAAATGGACACACCACAAGCAGTATAGTCGAGAGGAGATGGAGGAAGATTGGGAGCTCTGGCAGGTTTTGAGTCTTTGAAGAATCAGACCCCAAGGATGTTGGTCTTGATATTAAGGCCTGTGTTTATAAGAGTGATTGCTTTGCCACATTCTCCTTGAGGACCTGGCTGAGCATCCAAAGAGGGGGCATGTGCTGTCACCTCCACTGAGGCAGGCTGGCTCATGCTGCCAGATCTGTTTTGTCGCTGTGAGCTCCTCCATGTGCTGTGCCATCACCAGCACCTGTAGGAACAATAGATTTTGCTGCTCCTGTGCCTGGCAGCCTCAGTTTTCCTTGTTTGTCTTTTACTCTCCTCCTGTACTTGGACATGGGCATAGTTTTCAGTCATGCTGGTGGGTTTGCTTCAGCCCTGGTGTGTTGGTGCTTCCCTCCTCCGTCCTTGCTATGCCTGGCACAGCGGAGGCTGTGGGATCTGCTTGCTGGCAGGGAGGTGGCAGCTCATCAACAGAGCCACCACTAGGGTGACTTTGGCCATAACACAGTTCCTCTGTGTCTTTGCAGCTTTCTGAGTAAGGAGGTCTGTCAGTCTGAGGGTTCATTTGCACAAACACCATGGGTGAGAAATCTAACACTGTGTTGGGCCATGTTTATTTTAAATCTCAGGGCTGCTGAGAACTCTGTCAGCCAAGGTAGTCCCCCAACCCTTGGGAGCACCAGGGCTCTCTCCAGGCTGGACATGGTGGGAGCTCTCCTGGTTTGCCTGGGAGCACCGTGGTGCTGCTTGGCAGCCCAAATAATGGCAAAAAATGATTTTTCTATCTTCTTGTCTTAAACAGTGAAGCAATTTTAGTGATGGGGGGAGGACAAAGTAACACAGCTCAGGGAAGAACTGTCTTCCCAGAGGGCTCTCACAACACACACAAAGGGATTTTTAGCCCTGTGGTCCCTCTGAACTTCTGGTCAGGGTGTCTCAGGCTTGCATGGGAAGCAGTAGTTTCCTGTGTGGCTGAAGAGCATTGTGCTGGGGCTGGTCCATCCTTGCTGTGGGATGGGAGAAAGGGTGAGCAATTTTTTTTTACACATTTTTAAACTGGTGCTCTGTTTCTCTCACTCCTAGGTTGGTGGACACTGCTGTTGTCCATCCTAAGGATGGCTCCAGGAGCAGGCTGAGTGAAGGTTGGGATGCTGTACCCCCTGTCTCTGGCTGTAGTAGGCAGGGTGGGGGTTCTTTCAGGAGGAAAAACACCTCAGATGAGCTAGTGTCCCATGATTCCAACATGGACCTGGTGGTGCAGTGAGTGTGCTGGTGTGGTCTGTGCTCTTGTCTGCATGTGCCAGTCCCAGCACTGGGAGGGGCTCCTTCAGGCAAGGGAGATGACTCTGGAGCTGGTCCAGGTGCATGCAGAGCCCTGGCACTGGGTCCCTCCTGGCACAGGCACCTTCCTCTGGGACACCACTTCGGGAAATGTGTTACTTCCTGTCTTTTCCTTGTCAGCTCCCAGCAGTTTCTGTGCATGCCCACCAGAGAGCAACCCCAGCACAGGGTTGTTGTCTCCAGAGAGAGGTGGATTGTAGGGCTGAGTGTGAGGTCAAGTCCATCTTCCCTCACCACTTCCAGCCCTATCCACTCATCCCAAACTTGAGCTGAACAGTGAGTTTATGCCCTCTGTGTCCTGGGCAAGAGGAGTATCCCACAGGGAAGGAAGGATATGCTGGAGGAGAGAGGCAAGAGACCCTGCCTGTGTCTTCTACAGCAAACTCAGTGCCACTACCAGGGAAGGACAATGCCATGAATTAGCAAGGGACATCAATCCAATGTACAGGAAACAAGGTTTCAGACAGAGCTTAACAATTTGGATGGCTAAAAATTTGATGCTTTTTGCGGTTTCCTATAAGTGCATAGACAAATTGTACTCGTGTTGTAGAAGCACAGAATCATTTAGTCTGGAAAAGACCTTTAAGATCCTTGAGTCCATCAGACATCTCAGTGGGTATCTTTGTAGCTGGGTGGGGGTTTGTATGTGAGACTCCATCACAGTGTTTGGGGAAGGAGCAAACCCGTGCTTTTCGTGTATCCTCAGGCTTTGTGTGTGCTGGCTCAACCTCAGTGCTGGCAAGAAGTCTCAGGGTAGGCAGTTGCAGCTGTACTTGGAGGTGGGGTTCAGCATCAAATACCTTACTTGAGCTGCCTGGGAGAGATGGGCAGGATTGTTCTTTCCTGGGACAGACACGGCGCAAGGGACTAAATCTCCTGCTGGAAGGACCTGTCCCTCCCCTCTGTGCTTCACTTGAGCTGTAGGAGCAGCATTCACGTGCCAGTGGTGGTGCCAAGGTCTGTGGCACTGCTGAGCTGCAGCCCCAGTACCTGCAGAAATGGGCTTTGAAAGAAAGCTGAGGGAAGAAACAACTCCTTGCTATTTTTATCCTGCACCAGCCCCTGGGGATTTCGATTGACAGGATTAGTTATGAAGCCAATATTATGAGTTTAACTATGAGTGAAATAACACAACTTCTGTGGGAAGCAGAGTAAAAGAGGCAATTATACAGTAGTTTAATAACAGCGCGCTGCTGGCTGGGTAGCTGAAAACTTACAGTTGACAGTAATTAGATTTTTCCATTCTTCTTGTTAAATAGCTATAAAAATTACAACAGAAAATAATCTAATTCTCTTTTATTTCATGCTGTTTTCATCATCCAGTCGGTATCCATTTGGCCTTCTGGATTTTCTTTTATGTTTTTAGTATCTGAAATGGGACAATTTTATGTTTTTAGTATGCAGAAATGGGACAATGTTAAAAAAATGCAGAAAGCACTAGGAATGAGAGAATGGCCAGTAACACTCTTCTGAGCATGAGGAATCCAAGGGATGCTTGAATGAACAGTGAGGGCTTTCCAAATTGACTAACTCTGAATAACAGCTGGACTTCTAACCACAGGAGTTATTCCAAATCATTTAAAATTACAGTAAAAAATGAAATGTTAGAGATTAAATCCCCATTTACCTGTCAGTTACTGTAATGTGCCAGGTGTAGATAAGCAGGAGGAATGGAGGGAGGTGCTGTGGTGCATCAGTCTGCGCTGGTTGCTTGCTGTCCTCATCTCCCTGATGAGATGGGAGTCCATGCTGTGATGTGATTCTGGGCCTCACTCCCACCTTGGGCTCCATGCTGGGATGGCAGTGTGAGTAGTGGGGGTGTTTGTTGGCTGGCAAGGAGCTGGACTTGGACAAATATCTGTGAGGTCCCTCAGATCTACAAGGCATCTTTTCTTCCCAGTCTTTGCTGCTCTTCCACAGCCCTGCAGTGCTGGGATTTGTGCCCCTCAGTGCTGGGGCTGTACAGGCATCTCATCTCCCTGTTATTCACATCCCAAGTGATGCTTCCTTGTCTGCTGACCAACTTTCAAGCACTGTCCTTTTATTTTTTTCTTTTGTGTCTAGACAGCAGTAAGTTTTCTCTTATGGCATAAAAATGTGAATTACTTTAGAGCTACACAGTTAAACTTGCAGGGTGAAACTTGATGAGCCAGCAAATGTGTGGCATTTTGGCTGCTTATGATCACAGCTTGAAAGTGCTGCACAGCACAAAGGGAAGAACTCTCAGGTTTGCTTTCACCACTGAAAGCTAAGGGTGCGATATTTGCTTGGAGATGAAAGTATTCTTCTTTTGCTCTCCTTTACCTTGTAATGTAAAAGATCCAGGTATGATAAATGGTATCCTGGTTGTGATGTTGTGCAGGGAATTTAATGTGAGGTGGTGTTTTGCAGCTCTGGTGCCTGGTGGGAACTCTGACAGGCAATAAATACGTTCTGCGGCAGCACACCCAACCTCACAGCACAGCACATCTCTGATTTTATTTCTTTTACTCTGTCATGGCAGGAGCATCACAGTTCAACTTCACACTGACATTTCAGTTTTAAAGCACTCTGGAGGTGCCCAGAGCTGACAGCAGGGCCAAGGTCACCTCCAGGTTTGCCTCTACCCCATTTGGTTCCACTAGTTGAAGAAATGCGCTGTGCTTTCGGCAGATGCAAATGCTCCAGACAGTACTGGGAAAAGTGCAAATGAAAGATTTTATTTTGGCCCTTCCTCACTTTAATAAAATCCTGTTCAGCTCTCTTGAAGAGCCTTTTTTTTTCAGGGGCATTTAAAAATGTATCCCCTCTCTTTTTTTTTCTACCCCGACATCTGAGCCTGTGACTTTCAGCTCATCCCTGTGTCACTGGAAGTTGTTCTGATGGTTGTTGCTGTCTGCCATCCAAAGCAGGTACCTTCCAGCATGTTTTTCTGGTGCTAGTCTCTAAAAAGTGGATGTAATCCATTAATCAGTGCGTGACTCTTTCTGTGTTGGGGCCTGTTGCCAGGTTTGAGCCGGGTGGACAAAGTAGTGAGCAGTGTGCAGGGTCTTGACACCTGGACATGCACTGGTGAAGAGCAAACTTTTAGCATGTGCTGAAACAAATACTCCCTTGTGTTCAGGGTTCCTGCTGGCCCCTATGTGAGGGACAGGGGCAGCTCAAAAAAGCTGGTGCTGCTCTTGGGCTGTGTCTGCTGCCTCCATAGGCATCATCCTGCTGCAAAGCTCCGGTGGAAGAGCTTGCTGTCCTCATGTCCTTCCATGGCTGGAAGTGATACCATGATGATTTTTTGCCTTTTCTTTTATACCCCTTTTATGTACCTTTTTATAGCTTTTTGTATTCTTAGTGGTTTTTAGCCTACATTCTTAGACTTGTTTTGTTAAGCTGGGAAACCAAACATCTTAGAAGCTTCGTAGTTAGGGATCAGAAACCCCCAGACACCAAGGTCCTCTCCAGAACACATTTTGTAAACTAAGATAGAACCATCCAGGGGGAAGGTTCCTCGGGGAGGGGGGCTCACTCGAGCCTCTCATTGGGGAATCTTTGATAGATATGCTAATTAGTAACACCTATAATGATATACCCAATCTATTATGGGTGTGCATTGCAGTGTGCATTTCGGTGCTTTCCACCTGGACGTGGTGCACCTAAGGATCCTTAAAATAAATACTGAGGTAAAACCCCTTTTTCCCTTCTAACTGTGTTTGATTCTTGATTTTAAGACCAGGAAAAGACATCAGAAGGAGTCACCTTCTGGGACTGGCCCAACGCGTGGGCCACTACCTGGACCTAATTTTGGCTTGGGAGGATGAGGGAGAGGAGAGCTGTCATCTCCGCCCGTAGTTCCATCTGGAATGGCATGTGTGCTTCCAGGCGTGTGCTGTGCTGATGCTCACACAGTGCCCAAATCACCACCCTGCATTAGCTTCTTCCAGCACATTTCCTTGTTACAAAATTAGATCCATTTTGCAAATTGCTGCTGCACTAGTAATTGAATTGAAGGGGTATTTTTGTTAGTTTTCTTTCTCTTCCCCCCCACCCAGTCTTTTTTTTTTTTCACTGGAGTAAATCAGGAATAAGTCAACAGAATCAAGCCCTTAGTGCTTTCAGCAACATGCTCATTTAAATTGGATGCAAGAGGGTGTCTGTGTTTACATTTGGCCTGCCAAGAATCTCTGTTTCAGAAACTGGCTTACATAATATGTCAAAATTGGTTTACTCATTAGCATTGCAAACTGCGTGAAACAAGCTACAGATTGATAAAATCGCAGCAATATTTGCATCCGGATCTGAGTGGCACGGGGGGAGGGGAGGTTCATTAGGAAATGTTCCATTTCCACAAGAAAAATAAATGGTTTCCAGTTACAGATCTCAGACTTCGTTAATTTTCTGTCTTCCCAAATTTAAATAAAGACTGAGAGGGAAATGTGAAAATCTCTGTTGGCAAACAGGCAGCCTATCTGAATATTTCCTGTGCTGGTGGGTTGTTTACAGCAGCAGCTCCAGGTAAGCTGATTATCCTCTCCCAGCTGGGGCTCCAGCCCCTCTGCCAGGCTCCAGCCTGCTTGGACACCACTGCTGCCTTGATTGGTGCCTTCTCTGCTGCACAGGTGGGATGGATAATTTAACATTTAGTATTATTAATTAACTTTCCCAAATGTGGGGTGGGCACTGATGCAGTAGCATGGCCCAAAGGGCCTTTGGTGGTACTCGCTGTTCCTGGCTTTACCTGGCCAGGGCAAGGGTGCAATCCAGCCTTGGGCAGAGCTGAGGACCCTGATGTGGAAAAGCTCCAGCTCAGATGCTCCATGACTAGGCTGATGAAACTCCATCTCCACAGTGCAGTGTGTGATTTTAGAGGTGTCTGTAATTCTGCACACCTACAGAGGAGCAGGCATGAACAGGGCTTCTGGGGTAATATGAGCAAGCATGTTAAGAATAAAGCAACAGAGCAATGAGAGGGTCTGAGGGTAGTTTGTCATTGCTTTTGGACTTTTGCTATGTGGGTGCTGGATACTTTGTGGTGGGCTGGGGGTAGTGGGAAGAGACAGCAAGGAGTTGTGGGGAGCCAGATATTAGGAAAAGTTTCTTCATTGAAAGGATAGCCAAACATTAGGATAGGCTGCCCAGAGAGATGGTGGAATCTCTGTCCCTGGAAGTGTTCAAACAACATGCATGTGCTGCTTAGGGATGTGGTTTAGTGGTGGATGTGGCAGTGCTGCATTAAGTGGGACTCAGTGATCTTAGAGGTCTTCTCCAAATTTCGTAATTCTGAGCTGTCCTCATGCCGATGCCTCCCCTGAGTCCTGCTGTATCCAGGGATAAGTCTCTCCCCAGGCTGCTGCCTGTCCTGTTGCTGGTGTCACTGCATCCCTTTCAGCAACATTGGCCATGAACCTTGCACGAAGTTGATGCAAATCTGTTGGATGTGTACTGCTTTTCAGTAGTATCTAAAGTAGTTTGGGGCTTAAATCCCAGGAAGTTTTTTATTTTGCTTTGAAACTCCCAACTCAAAAATCAGGGGTAAAAAGCTCTGATAGAGCATGCAGACATGGCATAGCAGTGCTGGTTTGGCAGCAGCTCTTCTTGTGCTTGGTGATGCTGAGTACCCCATCCAGTATTTCAGATGAACTTTTGAAAAGGAATCTAATAAAGCTGGAGAAAGGACCAGCCTGCAGTGCTGCAGGGTCTGCTGCAGCTTGACAAGTGTTTTGACCTGTCAGCAAACACCGGCACATTCGCTTTCAGCAGTGTTAGAACTGATCCACGGCGTTCACGGTGTGTTACTGGTTGGGGAAGAAGAGCAGGCTTTGGTTTCTGTATCCTGTGGAGTCTGTGTTGCAGTGCTGTTTGGAGGAGGGGTGTGACAGGACAGATCCTCATCTGCTGCAACCCTTTGTGCTCTGGCTAAAGCTGCATCCCTACATCCCACACAGGTGCCCAGGTGGGCACATGTTTTAGAGAGCTGAGACATTGCAGCTCTCAGCTCAGCAAAACACTTTTAATGTATGTTTTTCAAAGTTTTCAGAAGACTTCAGTGAGTTTAAGTAAGCAGTTGTTAGCTGTGGGAAGGGAAAGGAAATTTTCTCACTGGAAAATGAAATGAGAGGTGTTTGCATTTCACTTACTCTCACACCTTGCAGCAAGAGGCTGATCACCATAAGATACAGCGCATTTGAGTGCCAGCTGGAGAACTGAATGCAGTGAAGAAGGCCAGGAGCAGTGAGATGCATCAGCTGGAAAGCTGAGGCAAGCTGAGCATCCTCCTGCAATCCTCCACCAATGTGCACCCACAGGCTGGAGTAGAGCTCCCAGGGCTGCGGGAGAGCCAGCATCACCCTTTGTGCTGATGCAGTGGGTGGTAAGTTTTGTGTGGTCCTTGGTCACCTTTTACCACGTGGAGGGTGAACGTGACTGCAGAGTGCAGCTCCTGCATTTATAAGGCATCAAAGGGCTGCTCACAGTGCAGGGGGAGGCAAGTGCTGCCCAGCTCTGCAGACCAGAGTCGCTGTGGTGTTCAGTCTTCATGGCTGGGGCTCAGGCACTGTGCAGGTAGCTGGTGAATGGTTTTTTCTGTGTTAAAATGCACCACACAGCAGAGCAGTGCTTCACCCTGAAGAACTCTCTGAGCATCACAGCATTTCCTCATTGCAGCATCCCTCAGCATTAGGCTGTATCTGCTCGAAACACAGGGCCACATCGACAGCAGTGATATCTGTCAGCCTGGCTGTGCAGATCCTGCTTGTGGCAAAGGGGCCTGGAGTACTATGCTCATAAAGGGCTGTCAGAGCCTCCTCTGTGCCTGGATTGTGCTACAAGTGCCAGCCCCCAATAGACAAACTGTGTTATCAGATGAATTCGGCTTCCTTGCTTTTGTGTTCAGGATTTTCCCTGTGAATTCCAACACTTACTGCACAACATAAATCCCAAGCCACTGGGGAAAAGCAATTTTGCTGTGCAGAGAACTGTTGTCACCCCACAGGTGTTTTTGTATACCAGCATGTAACTCCTGTCTTCTAATAAAAGGGAAATTTGCCTTATGTCACATGTATTTGAAAATATTTGATGCTGCGTGTGGAAAAGATGGTAAAACAGTGATCAGCATTTATCAGTAAACAGCACAGTGTGGTTTAGTCTTGGTTATACCAAGTGGTGTTGGGGCACAGGTGAGTGCCGAGCAGACACCTTGCCAAGAGGGATCCATGGATCCATTCCTGCTCTTAATGTGCTGATGTCCTGAATGCAGAGCAGAGATGTGGGACTGGCCTGAAACCCCTCTTGTGAGGAGGTTTGCTGTGACAAGGTGTGGGGTTTATGTCTGTATGTCGCTGCCGGGGGGAGCAAGTGTGGCACCTTCCCAAAGACGTGGTGTTTGTCTGCCACTGATGTGTCCTGCTCACAGACAGGTGCCTGAGTTCATCCCCTGACACATCCTCCTCCTCCCAACACACATGCATCACAGCAAAGGTTTTGTTTGGGTGGATCAATAGCACAAAAATTTTCCCTCTTGGTGTAAGGCAACTCATGCGTTTCCCCCTGTTTTTCTCTGATACACAAAAAGGGACAAAAGCTCAAATTCCAGGAGGATGCTTTGGAGGTCTCGTCCTGTGCAAGCACAGGGTGAGCTCAGCACACATGAAATTATGGGAGACTTGAGAGGTTTTTTCCCCTTTGTGGATGGGCTCCTTGCTGCAACTGCAGGGCAGCTGTCTGAGGTGCAGTGAAATGCATCTCAAAATGCAACAGAGTCCAAACAGCCCCCAAACCCCACAATGAAGAAGCACTGCTCCAATGACAGTCAGTAAGTGGTAGCATTTTGGAGGATCTTCAAGCTTTTTTCAACTTTAGCCCAAAATTGTGAGCTGATTCTTTTCTGTGGAGCACACACAAAGGCCAAAGCGATGCTGCATTAGCAGTGGGTGGGAAGGGGCTGCATCTCCCAGCCCACCGTGGTGGTACCTACACCACAACAAAGCAATCAGCCCCTCGCCGAGGGGAAAGAGTTTCTCCACTCAGGCTGTGTGTAGTCAGTGTCTAATAATATGAGCATTTTGCCATCCCTCTGCAAACAAGGCTGAGGCTGCTGCCTGATTGGTATATCATTTCACTTTCTCTCAGCATTGATTTTCTTGCTCTCCTTATTTGCTTCATAAAAAGCGAGGCAAGGAGCTGGTGCTTGCTTGCTCTCCCTCCCTCCCTCTCTCTCTCTCTCTCCTGTGAGAAGCTTTTGGGAGCCTTTATTTTTAGTATGAGACAAACCTTGCTTTATTTCAGGACACGCAATTTGGATTATATATCCTTTTGTAAATGTGTATGGTGATATTTGCTCCGGTAAGTTATATGCTTCTCTATTTATTTGTGTAACTGTACTGGTTGGGGAGAAGTGGGGTTTTTCAGGAATTGTGAAGCCCACAAAATTGTGTTGAGGCTTGGTTTCTTTGTAGTCTCATGCTGAGCCAAACTGTTCTGTGATTTTTAGATACGTTGAAATATTTTCAGTTTGTATTTTGCTTTGCAGAGAGGGATGCCTGCTTTGAAAACTTGTTTTGCACTTCATTTTACTGCAGAAACATGGACAATGATGATCAAAGGGAAAAGGAATTCTTGTTTATCATGTTCCTTCTGGCATTTTAAATCAAAGGTGCCTCCAAAATAATGCAGCAATATTTGATATTAAAAAAAAATCAGCAAGAGCTGTTTAATATTGATCAAGCTGAAGTATGAAATTTGACTGCCTATTACCTTAGATCAATCTAAAGTATGACAGCTTGGCAGCAACATGATCCTCATCAAAATGTGTTAATGAAATAAAGAAAATCTTTACGAAAATAGCTTACTTTACAGAGTGTAACATCATTAATACAGGTCAATAGACTGTTGCTCTGACTTCCTGCTCCCTGCCTTTGCTTTTACAGCTCAGCAGCCTCATTCCTTAGCCCTCTTGGTTAACTTGGAGACCTCCTTGTTACCTGTGAGGTGCAGTTATTTCTCTCTCCCCATCACAGCTCCTGGTGAGCTTTCTAGGCAGCACAAGTCAGGGACTGTAATAGTAGGCTGAGGAAAACAAGATGTATAGCTTTAATACTTTCAAACTACCTAATACTTGAGTTTGCAGCATTATGTTGATTAATTTATTGACACTTTAATTCTCTCATGCTTGAACTGTATCCATGGGATTCAATAGCTTTGGTGCTCCAGAAGTCTTTAAGAACTCTGGCTGCAGCACAAGTTGGAGCTGCTATGAGAACATCTTTGAGTATATATCTGCTCAGAAAATCAACAGATTAAACCTAGAATAGTCTGCTACTCTCATGATACCAGGGTATGCTAATAGATATATGAAGTGTACTTTATTAAGATGTTAGAATGCTGTAACTGAGTTTATTAAACCCACAGGAGAAGGTAAGGATGTTGTGTCTGGAAGCCCAAGCTAAGCTCTTCTAAAATCTGAGAGAAATTTCAGATTGGCAATAACTGCTTAGTCATTTTAAGCTGGTTTTGGACAGCTTAAATTGTTCTCCCCCCCCCCTTTTTTTTTTTAAGGTAATAGTTGACTTGCCTTTTCACCTGCCTGAAGAGCAGCTGATGGGAATATTTGGTGGTGTGCCCCTCAGCAGTGGCTCACAGGCTCTGCTGGGTCTGTGCCCTGGCTGGGCTGAGCTGCTGCTGGTGCACAGGATCCCACAGGCGAGCCTAGGTGCTTTGTTTCTGAAAATGTAGTTAATAGGCACTCAGTTCAGAGGCTTTCTGGTGTTTTTGTGTTTACTGTTTCATAAGGACCATATATATTTAGAGCAGCTGCATAGCTTGAATGTGTGTGCTTGGCACAGAAAACATGGTACATAGAATGTGCCATGTGCCACTGTGTTAGAGAACAAGGTACACAACAATAATTGTCTTTTTCACAGTCCTTTAGCTCCTCAGGTGTGGAGGATATGGGTGTCTGAGCAGTGCACGTTTCACACACTTTCTAAGCATAATGCTGCTTGCCTGAGGACAGCATTGGGCATTTCTAACTTTGCTCAGCCCTGGTATCTGGCTCAATGCAGCGTCCTCCAGGTGAGCAGGGTGATGGTCAGAGAACGTGTTTGGGTGACCCAGGATGGGAGGGGCTGGGTAGTATGAACTGAAAAGCGCAGTTCCTGCTCCTACCCTGCAAAACTAAAGGCCTGGTTTTTCTGTGCCACATAACTCATCATAGCAGGGGTGCCAGGTTGTGGTTTATTAAGGAAGACAGTTGATCTCATCCTAATAGCTTTGAAGCAGGAAAAGTGGCTTGAAATGGCTGATTTGCTTGCAGGCAGGGGCAAGTCTCATCCCTGTCCCTGAGGGCAGGTTGCCAGCAGCCAAGGGACTTAAGGCACAAAGTGAAAATGTGGTTAAGTCCATTGCTGCCAGACTTTCTCTTGGCAGAGGAACTTTTGGCTGAGCAGAAATTATCCCATCAGCCCTACATCTCTACAGAGTACGGCTGACACAAACTCAGGGGGACAGGCGAGCTCGCCCTGCTCATCATGTCATACCTACAGAAGTCTTCAGTGTTGGTGGGGTTTTGTCTCTGTCCTTCTGCCCATCCTCATGCTGCAATGTGTGTTGATCCTTCAGCTACTCGGTGGTAGCAGGTCTGGGGGCAGCTGCTCCCCAGTCCAGTACCACCAACCACCACTCAGCTCCCAGACCTTGGAACAGCCTCCCTCACCTCCCCAGGAGCGTGATACCCACTCTGTGAGATGACTTCAGGCTGATATGCAAACCAGGGCTTGGTGCAACTGCAGGGACGGGTTCACAGCATGGTGCTTTGCAAGCCTTGGGACTGAAAATGTGAGATTTGTGCCAGTGGGATGGAGGTGTCACTGTCCCTTGCTAGCAGGTGCACCAGGGTTTGAAAGGGGTTTGAAACATTATTTTAGGGGTGTTTGGATCTCAGGAGCTTCATTTCCTTGGAAACCTGTCTTCCTGGTTACTCCTCCAGCAGCTCAAACAAGTCCTAGAGAAATTACATAAACTCTTTAAAAAATTGCTTTCTTAAATATCTGGCCCCTCCTGAATGTCCGATACTCTTTTTTTAGCTGAGTCCTTGGAAGACTTAATGAGTATTTTCTTCACCTCTGTTGATCCTGTTCACATCAATGGAAACTCTGCAGGGGGAAAGGTATTTGTATTGATACTGGGTAGCAGCTGCCTGTCAGTGCTGGTGATGGCAAGCGGTATTTATTCTTCGTGTTACTCTTGATTAAGAGTTCCTGTAGAATTATGTGACCAGTTTTTTCCAGGGAATTTTTCTGCGAGCATAGGATGGTAGATGACAACCTAACATGGAGTTTGGTTTTTCCTGATTTTGCTTGTGGGCTCTCTTTCCGTCAGCAAGCTGAGCACAAGTTGTTTCAAACATTAACGTATCACACCCTTGTGAATTCCACTCATTTGTGTGTGATGGGCTGGAGACTCAGCCCAGCCGGTCTGAGCAGAACTGTGCTCTCCAGGTCCCTCCTGAGCTTTAGGTACCACTGCAGGATGCAGGCATTTGGGTGCAGTGCCATGGGTTGGGAACAGGAAAGGGCCACGTTCCTGTTCAGTGCATCCCTGCTCCTTCATCCAGAGCCAGCGTGGGCAGCCTGATGTGAGATGAAGAGATGAAGCTGCTGCCTGCCAACGCTGCAGCCATGTGTCCGTACACAGGAGGCAGAGTTGCTGGAGAGCCCAGGGGGACACGTAGCTCCTCGCTTTGCGTGTGGTGGCACTGTGCCAGCCCTGGAAGGGCGCATGGGTGTGTCTGGACTGCAGGTGAGGTTCGGGCTGGGGACACACACCCCTGGTAGAACTGTGGAGCTTGCTCAGCCTTTATTTACTTCAGTGTCCAGTGCAGATGGAGGGTCTGGCTCTGCCTGTCCGTAGTTTGCAGATGTGACCAAAAGGTTGCAAAGAGCCCTTGCTCTTTGGTAAATGAGCTCTGGGGCCAGAGATGTGACAGTACTGTGAAACTCTTCAGCCATCCTCTCCTGTCATGTGCCACCTCTTATTTTGGAGAAAAAAAAAAAAGGAAGGCAAGGAAAGAAAAGAAAATGAGAAAGATGTGCTGAGCCCGTCTGTAGAGACAGGAAGAGACAGGTGATCAGCATGGGGTATCTGCAGTGCTGCGCCTTCCCTCCCCTCTCTTTTCCAAACTGCTGGGTGTGTGTCAGGGCTGTCTGTCCATCCTGTCTGCACAGGCTGGATGGGTGGGAGAGCCCTGTGCCACCTGAATGGCTGCGCAGCAGCTCATCTGTCACCAAAACTCCCCAGCACCGTGGCAAAGCAAATATGCTGCAGCAGGCTGTAAAGCTGTAAACATATGGGCACTAACAACAGATAAAGTGAGTGATTTAGTCTAAGAGGCTTGGTAGATTACCATAAAATGTATCTTAATTAGAAAAGCAATCAAAGTTGCACGGAGTCAATGAGGATGAAATGTCTCTGTTGGCAGCAGTGAGTGTTCTGTCCCCCATACCAGGGGATGTGGATGGTGATGGATGCAGCTCATGCCCACTTTGGGTGGTTCCCTGGGGTTTGCCCAATTCAGCCCTGAGTGCAGGCTGCCCTCACGCTGCATTATTTCTTCTTTGACCCATGAGACCATCCTGTGAGCTGCTCAGAATGAGACTGATGGTAGACTTGGGTTCCTTTAAAAGCATTAATAAACCAGAAACTGCTGAAGGTGAAGGAAGACAGCATTTGCACATTTTCCTTAAAACTCTGTACCATTACCCAACGATACATCTGAGTGTTTTCCGTGTATAGTACAGCTAGTCCCAGATAAAGGATTGGGGCTTCTAAGTGCTACCATAACACAAATAATTAATAAGTCTATCTTCCTCACTGTGTTCTTATCTTGTCAGTGAGCATGGCCATAATTAGCTTTCACCTGATTTCTGAGTTTATAGCATGTTCAATTGCTTTTTCCATTCTGCTTATGTTTTCTCTGCTTCCTTATTTTAGCAGTCCTGGCTTTATTCCACAGGCCAGAGTCTACAGATTAAAAAAAAAAAGCTGGATAATCATCTCCAGCAGTGCAGATGTAAAGATTGCAACAGCCAAAATCATATTGATGCATTACTGGTTTTGTACAAGTGTCTTTTTTTTTCTGGGGTCTGGGAGAATTTGAAGTACATTGGGACAGAAGATTTGCAGCAGCTGCTGGCAGCTGAGAGAAAAGGGAAGGATGACTGAATGTCTCAGAATTAAGTATTTTGAACCATGAAGGAAATGGAGAACATTCAGGTGAGATTTTTTGAAAGGTTTTTTCTCTGTGTTTGGAAGCAGGTATGGGTACAGATTTCAGGGAATGTGAATGAAGGGGTGTTAAAAAAAAAAGGAGACAGGCAAGAGGTGTGGAGCAGCACAGGAAGGGGGAGGATGTAGGGGAACAGGACAACTTAACCCATCCAGATGAAGTGTTTCAGATCTGGTGAGATAAGGACAATGTTGTTAGCATTTCTTAAATATGTTGTGTTTAGGTTTTACTTTTTATGACTTAAATGTGGGAAGGAGAGCAATACCATCTCTGGGGACAGAGTATGAGAGGAGTGGCAGAAAAGGAGAGGGAGGTTTTAATTTTAAAAATGTTTCTTGCTCAAAATGTTCCTTGTGAATTCCCAGAGCTCAGCAAAGCAAACGCTCATTTATAGCCCATCGTCTTAATTATTAAAAAATAAATTATTTTTACCATGTGGGCTGATATTTAGCCAGGAGCAAATTCTTATTCCAGCCTTTTGCACAGAGGTGGGTATTGAGGTCAAAGCTAGCTCCAGTGGATTTTTCTATCCAAAACTGGTTTGAGATGAGGCAATGGGCCCCATGTTTGGAGACAGAGCCAGTGCTGGCATGTGGGACAGCAGGTGGGGAGGCAGCAGATGACACCAGATAGTTTCACTGGAGCCTAGGGAGCTGAGAGGAAGCTACTAATGGCCTCTGATGAGCATGGATGTGATAGTAATGAGGTTAATGCCCTTTCATTCACCCAGAAACATCTTCAGGAATGTATAATCCCTGCTAGTCAATGGGCAATCATTAGGTCATAAATAACACAGCATGATTGAAGGACACGAGTCTTTCCTGTAATAATAATTTTCCATCAGGGCTGACCCAGGGAGGATTTGGTTGCAGCCCCCTGGCTGTGCTGCACTGCAGGGACCCGGCTGTCAGAGCATTTTCTGGTCAGAGGAGTGCTCCAGCTCCTCAGTTCCACTGTGTGCATCCATCACCAGAGCAGGAAAATTCTCCTCAGGAGTCCAGGTCCATGGAGCAGTGCTGGGAAAGAAGCTGAAGCTAATGGAAAGAACAAAGACACAAATCAGGCAAGGATGCAGTTCCAGGAGCCATCAAGGACTGTTGCCAAAGGACAGTGGTGCCTGGTGGTGATGCTGGGAGAGCTGGCAATGGGGCTGGGCTCCCTGGCTGGGAGAGGTGCCTTGTCCCAGCCCCAGCCCGGGGCAGATGGTGTGTACACTGTGTACAACACTTCTTTTGCAAGCTGCATTTATGGTCCCCTGCCATTCCGTGCTGCAGTGGAGGGGCTGTGGTGTAGTCTTGGTTGTAGTTGAGCCCCTGTGCCTGTATTGACCATCAGGGATTTAAAGACATTAAGTTCAGGGGTACTTTCCCTTCACAGATTGCTCCCCATGTGTCACTCAGCAATAATGTAAATCCCTGTGATTATTAGAGGGAGTAAATCCTACTTAGTAATAACTTGGATCATGCTCTGTATGCATTTATATTTCGTTATGGGCCATTTTAAGCCCAGGTGCTTTTAAACCCACCAAGCAAAAGAGGAAACAAGCAGCCGTCCAACCTTTTTTATTTTATAATTAAATGTTTACACTTGTTACACAATAAATCCCATATAATCAGGCTGTAAAGTCTGCACAAAACCCGTTGTTTTCTGGAGGGAGCAGAAACAGAGTCATATATATGCATTAACCTGAGTGTTTGCTGGGTTGTTGCACATTACCTGTTAGTAAAATGAGAATTGACTTAACCTATTAGAAAAGCTGTCTTGTACCTCACCGTGGCTTTCCATGGTTTTGCCTACAGTGGTCACATGTGGTTGGTGCCAAAGCAGCTCATGAGACAAGAGGAAGGGGACACAGCCGGGGCGTGGCTGCTCTCCAGGACTCTGGGCACTTGTGATGCTTTGGGCACTGTCACAGTGAGAGTCCTGGTAGACACCACTATGGTTGGTTTTTTTTTTTTGCTGGAAGTGTAGGACTAGAAAAGCTCTCAGGCCCAAAAAGGAGCACATCTCTGCTGCAGTGACATATGTCACAGCATGAGTCATTCAGGGATTATATGTACAAATCTAAACATGTCTGTCCAACTTGTGCTCTCACGTCCTTAAATGAAGAGGGCACAAAGGGGAAGTTGTGGAGGCTTCAGAGGGAGAGCCATAATTTCCAGACTGTTCTACAGCCAGAGGGGAAAAGGGCTGCAGGCTGTAGACGTGTCTGTGATACATCCCAAATGAAGCCATTACACCCAGTAATTACCTAAGCCTGTCTGCAGCACCTATTGGTGTCTTTTGTTTCATGGAAGACTCATCACCAATGTGTCAATGTCCATGTGCTGAAAGCAATTTATGCAATAAATTTCAAAAAAACCTCAGGTCCTTGTGAATGTTTACCTCCAACCTCTGACTGATGGTTAGACAGTCTGGGAGAGCTTGGCAGCTCTGCCCAACTTGTGTAAGTACCTTTGTACTCCGACAGCTTTTCGCTGAGTCCAAGAAGAGATGCTATAAATGTGTCTCTATTTTCTGCCTATTAACTCTTCCAAGCATGCTGCCAACCTTAGCATTAGCTTTCAACTTTGTGGCTGACCCATTAAATACTGGATGAAACAGCTTGCATTACATTTTGAACTTAATAAATAGGAAAGGCATTTCCTATTTCCAGATTCTGTCTGGCCATCTGGAGGAACAGTGTTCTTTACCCCAACGAATGGTTATCTAATCCTCTCATATAGAGTTGGGCTTTATTCCATTAAAATGTAATGAGAAAAGACTACCATACCATTATTTGGTGGAGCTAAATGGGATTCTTAGAATAATCAATGGAAGATGAATGAAAAAGATAAAGGTTTTCTTCAAAGAAAAAGAAATTGTCTCCTTGGGATTAAAGTATTGTATAACGAAATTATTATAACATGATCTTTACTCACTAAAAATACCCCAATTTCATTTCTATAGATCTTTCCATTAAGAATCAAATCAAGTTGGTTTTTTTTTTTATTTAAAAAAATGCTAAGCATTAAATGAAGTGCTGTGCTTTAAACAGAGGATGCTGTGGGATTCCTGCCTGCTCCAGGTCAGGTCTTTCCATCCAGCTGGTGGCATCGAGAGCTGCCCTTTGTGGGTGCTCTAAAATGCCAGACAGAGGTTTACTGCTGCAGATGCCCTCATGAAGACCCTACAGCCATGTAGGGAAGTCGTGGAGCAGACTGGTCTCCTCCAGGTGGATGACAGTGGCATATGTGATTCTTCATGCCCATCCTCCGAGTTGCTCCCTCATCCCTGGGGTTTTCATTCCGCGCAGACCAGGGCTGGGCTGGCACAGGAGCCTTCTTAGAAATGCTGCTTTTTATTTATAGGGTGGGGACACTAAATCCCAGCAATCAGTGAACTATGGCTTTAGGGTTTGTTTCTCAGCAGGAGCAGAATATATTTCAGCTTTCTCCCTGTACAGCTGTTGAAGGAAAATGACTCCAGCTAGTTGTCACCCCCCCCCACAGCACTGCGTCGGCTGCGATGCCATCCACCTCCAATTCATCAACCAGTCAAGTTGATATAATTAGGAATCCCAAAGTCAATAATCTGGTAATCTCCAGTACGCAAAGGCTTGTATGTAGGAGAAGTGATTCCAGGAAGTCTGCAGCTCAGATCCGTGCAGGAAAAATGCCAGATTTTAAAAAAGAAACAGGCAGAGACCCAGAGGAGAGAATGCTTCCTAATCCTTCGCTGGTGACATAGTTCGGGCCATCAGTTCTGCAGTAAATGTTTCCCGTACAGTCATTTAGTACATTCGAACCTCCCCTTTACAGCCTTAATAATAACATTCAATTACTGGTTCTGCCCTATAAATAAATAATCTCAATTTAATGAGACACTCTGCTGGGTAAGCGATGCCAGCTGCGGGGTGACGTCTCCAGAGCCCAGAGAGCAACGTGCTGCCTTCGCACTCTTGGCCGCAGCAAGCAGCAGGAAGTGTAAGGCAGTGGAACATTTGGCAAAGGTTTTGCAGTCTCTCTGTTATGGTGATACGGAGAAAGGGAGGTCTTAGATCCAGAAATGATGCCAGAAAAATAGGTCTCCTTTTAAAACACTCTGAGCGTGTAAAATGACTAACAATAGTGTGGGCGTTTTGAATATTTCGGGTTGCTCTTTAAAAGTGTCAGGAGTTCCCCTCGGATTTCCAGTGTTAGGGCAGGAGTAGGGGGCTGGGGGGACCTCTTTGGGAAAGCGTCCAGCAGGTTCATTCCCATTTTCCTTCCTCAGTGGCAAGAGAAAGCATTGGAGACCAAACCACATAGCTAACTGCGTCCCTCACAGCCTGTTTTTGGCCACCACAGCTCCAGGCAAGACTAACACTTTCTTTTTAAGATCTTTCCCTCCTGGAGGGCACACCAAGGAGCCCTCAGGCAGAGTGGATCCTCTCCTTTGTGGCAGGATGGTTTTCGGGTGCATTGCCAGCATGGCTCCATCCTGTCAGCCAGCAAGTTGCCACAGGTCGCTGCACAGGGCAAACGTGCTCCTGGAAAAAGGAAGTGGTTTATATAGAAGTTACATCAATTTTATCTTCCTAACGGGATGTTTTAGCTTTAACATGTGCCACATAAGCCTTTTACCTTGCCTTGTCAGGGACTGTTCTGCCTTCTCCTGGTGTGCAGAGTGAGCCTGTTGCTCAGCAGGCATTGAGAGGAATTGTCGGAAAGCCAAACAGGGAGAAGTGACAGGAAATCATCCCATTTTTCCCTTCCACGGCGGGATGAGTGATGTCCAGGGTCACATGTTGAGGCACTACCAACTGTTTAATTAATGGCTGGGACCTGGGCTCCCTCAGGGCATCACATACCCCAAGCCCCTGGCTACTGGGTTGGGAAACGAAGGAGCCAGCCTCGAGCCTGGATAAATGACAGCACCTGAATGGTGAATTACAGGATTCACTGCCATTGCATTGAAACCTGGCATCAGAAGAAGGGAGGTGGTCCCATAAATCATATGATGAACCTTTCCCTGCCCTGCGCTGGTGTGAGAAGCTGTGTTGTGCTCTGCTGGGTATTGCATTGCTATTTTTTGTCAAAGTGCTAAGGAGCCAACTGGTCTTTAAAACATGCTTATTGATTTCACAAGGAAGGCTGGTTTATTGTTGCACAGTACCATAATAAATGTAATTTCTGTTGGTTAAGTTATATTGTGGGATTATAATTCTTTACAGAAATCTACCAATAGTCTGGGCCAAGGCTGGAGGTCAAAGAGGCAATATCACCGTAACAGGATCGGGTGAATGCTGTTAATCACTCTACAAAGCTTCCTGCCTTGTCAGTGTTGTGTCTGAGACCATGAGGAAGAAGGATGATCTTCCAGCCAGGCTAGACTGGACACGTGAGACGTGCATTGCTCCAGTCTGTGCTGAGGAGCACAAATAATGTTCCTTTCTCCCTCCCTTCAGTCTGTGGCCTCATCGGGTGGGTTGGCAACTGCCTCCTTAGCACACACTGAACTAGCGGGATGCTTGGTGTGTTATGCCACATGGAATGTGGACCACTGATCCAGGCTGGGGACAGGCATTTTCCATTTCCCTGCAAGGGTCCAGGCGCATGTGAAGGCCCAGCCTCCCCCCTGTATCACAATGGCAAGGCAATAGCTGCAGCTGCAGGAGGAATGGGGAGCACAGGAGAGAGCAGGGTTTGCCCTGCTCCCACACCTGTGGGCAGGATTAGCCTGGCATAGCCAGGGCAGCAAGGATTTGTTGCCTCAGGAGCACCGTGTTTCTCCCACTCCTGTGCCAGGGAAGCCAGGCACAGGACTAGCTGTCAGGCCTGAGCCTTGGGAGGCAGCAGCCATGTGATAACCAGAGGTAACTGCACGTAGGGAGGTTTATCTCATGGGAAGGGGAGAAGCAGGATGCAAGCGCACTGCAGGTAGGACTAGTGCTGAGTGTGGATTTATAGGCAAAGAGTAAATAGGAACATAAGGAAACACTTTCCCTTTCTCCATAAACTTTTCAATTTCAGAGCAGCTAGGTTCAATAAAATTATCTCACAGATGGAGGTTTTATTGAATCTGGCTCATAAAGCTCCCATTATGGGGTTTACAACTGCCATTTACACAAATCCTGGTATAATAAAATACAGTGGTGTTTACAGCATTCCTGAAATGACCACAGAATTACTGTGTGCACAGAAAAAAACAGTGAGTAATTCTTGGCTTATTGCACCGGGTGCTCCTCTGGCAACATAAAGCAGCACAACTTGTGGTGGGGGAGGGAAGGGGAAATGCAGAGGTAGGAGGAGAAGGAGAATTATGCTGCTGCTTGGCCAAGATACCCCAGGGAAATACCATTGATTTACAGCCCTCACTCTGCACTCCCTTGATGGAAATATGCTTCCAAAAGGTGCTTCATGTCCTCAGCATGCAGCTGTGGGGACTGGCTGGGCATTACTGGCAGCTGGGTGATCCCAGCCGTCAGCAGCATCTGATCCAGCCACAGCAGGGAGCCAAGCTTGGGTTGGCTGAGGCATTGCTGAAGTTTGGTAGCAAAATCTCCAGTATGGTCCTTTTCCTTTTCCCACCTGCCTTGTGGGTGCTGCCTGGTGCTTGGAGCAGAGCGTGTTCTAGGTAAGGATGGGAGCTGGTGGTTGTGCCTGGAGGGGTTTGCTGAAAAGCTTCTGATTAAGAGCTGGTTGTGGTGCTAACGGCTGAGTAAAAGCTGGATCTGAACTATCTGAAGGACCAAGGCTCCAGGTTCCTGAGTCTGCTGTCAGAAATGCTCTCAATAGGGGAGAGGAAAAACTGGGAATTCTGGAGGAGATATTTCCTGGGAACGAATAGCCTGAGCTGTGTTTTTGGGCATGGCTCCGTGTCCTTGGTGAAAAAACATGATGACACCCATTATGCTGATTTCCAATGCATGATTAAAGGCAATGCATTTCAATTGCACCTCTTTCCTCTGCTTGTCCCCTTGCTGAGAGTGGGAGCTGAGAGATGATGGCTCTTCCTTTATGGCAGGTCTATATCACATCGTAGGCTTTCAAGTTCCCTCTTTTTATATCACTGTTAATCTTTGTGCCTCTCTATGTACCTGCAAAACATTTGCATTTGCAACTCTGTTAATTAGGCCAGAAAGCAGGTCAGCTTTCTCTCCTGTTCTCCTTAATATATTGTTTTCTGACATCACCTCACAAATTAACCTGAGGTGATTAATGCTGATTTTCAATGCTGTTCTACATGTAAGGGCAGAAGTTTCTTGTGTGTACAGAGGAAGCATCTCATTTAGGATGAAGGAACATTATTTAAGTTGTAGTGAAAACATTTATTTTGTGGCACATGTTTAACAAGACAATTGTAGTGAAGTTCAGCTTTCCTCCATTGCAATGAGCTCAGCAAGAATTGATTCAATCAAAGTTTTTATTAACTTGTCATTAGATACCTAAATACCTTTGCAAATCTGTCCGCCATATATGATATGCCTTGATGACATTGAAAGTGAGTAGCAGGGTGGAAACTTGCATCATTCTCCTGTTATTCTGTGTGCTCCATCATGCTCTGCACATCACTCTGCAGCCAGGGAGGGTCTCCCTGCCCCAGTGCTCAGGTGTCACCCCTATAATCTGTCACTCTCTGGGGGAAAGGTGCACATGCAAAGCTCCAGGGAGGCTGAGTGAAACTCAGGGCTTTGCTTATGCTGCAGACTGGGAGAACTAAGATTAATGGCATGTTTTGCAAAGCCATTTGCAGCAAGAGAAGATCTAGTTTTTCTATTTATTATATTTTCAGTCCATTATTTTGCCATTATATCTGCTTGCTGCATAATTTTTCAGTGTCCAAAAACATGGTTTCTTTCCCAGGTGTGTGCACTCTTTGTTTCCTCTGGGTTGCTGATTTTAGCTTATATAATTGTGGCCGGGATTGGGCATTTGCTTGCCATTTCCCATATCTGCCCTTCTGTAGATATCACAGTAACTCTGTTAAAGCTAATGGAATTACTGCAGAGCTATAGTGCTGCAATCAACAAAATCTAACCTGTCCTTTAATTTAAATTACAACTGCATAAATAAACTGTCCCCACTTCTGCTTAGGGTCTTCCAAGGAAGCCTAAGTCAATGATGCTTTAAGACACCTTTGCCTGCTTCCAATTCCTTTCTTTGAACCCTTGATATAAAAGCTGATGTGTCTCTGCCCTGCATACTCCCTCCTTCATTATTTTTCTCCTGGAAGATTAAGATGTGATTGCATCAGAACCACCCAAGCTCTTTGTTCCTTTCCAGTTTGCCTGATTATAGCCTAAGTCTGGAATTCCTTTCTGCTTTGCAGTCGGTTTACTTCACCTCTATGTCCACTTTGGATTATGGTAGCAATTTAGGAAAAGTAATTTAAAAAATACTGTGGTTTTTTTCTAAGTCATGCATGACCTGGGAGAGGGGCAGCTCAGTTCTGTGTTTTGCCACATAATGGGATGGCAGCTGTGTGAACCGTCTTGGTCTGCTACTGCTACTTCTGGTTGCACCTTTTAGATACTTCTGCCAGTGTTTTGTTTGGGTTAAGACAGTCGTTATGCTCAGTCAATATTCATCCTTCTCTTCTTGTCCAATCTCACCTGTCAGTGGGGTGATTTAAATAACTGCCTGGGTTGTGAATCCCAAATGGGGCTCAAGACAGGAGGGAAGAGCTGAGATTCCTGGCACGGATGAATGGTGATGTGTCTGTCTGTGTGGCAGCAGAGCTTCACGTTTCATGGTTCTTTGCATTTGCTTTTGGGAAGGGTGCAGGAATAATGTATGGCAATGCTTTAAATGCAAGGAGTGATGGATAACCTGACCCGAGGGGGCTGGTGCTGCAGCAAGAGCTACTGCATGGATCTGCTTGTGGTGGTTGCTGAAACGAAATAAAATTAAAATGTTGTTTGTTTTTGACAGCTTTTTGCAATCTTTGCATTTGCAACATGCGGTGGGTACTCTGGAGAGCTGCGCCTCAGTGTGGACTGTGCAAACAAGTCAGAGAGTGACCTCAGCATTGACATAGCCTTTGCCTACCCCTTCAGGTAACCCCGGCTGGCTCGCGGCGGTTCGGCGCTCGGGGGCTGGGGCTGGCCCAGCTTCACGGGCATTTCCTACATTTATAGCAGATTGCAGCTAAGCACCAGTCTGGGGCTCCAGAATTTTCCTCTGGTGTGCAGGAGGAATGAATTTGGCTAGACGTGGTGTGGATGGGGCCGTGGCAACTGCTGGGAATGGGAGCTCAGTGGAGGAGAAGAGAGATTCCAGAGCCCTGTGGAGGCCAGGAAAGCTCAGGAAGTGGAAAATGGCAGGCAAGGAAAAATTAAGCAACACGTCATCCCAAGATAAAAAACTATAGTGTAGCCATTAACTAAGCTGGAAATGAGAGAGGTTTCCCATCCATTGCAGTAGCAAGGATCTGAAATAGCTACTCCAAGGGAGGGGGAAGCCAAAAAACCAAAATTAGTTGGAACCATAATTTTGAAATGCTTTTTGAAAATTTTACTATTTGCCTGTTTGCATCTCTTGGTGTCTGGATGCTTTAAACCTAGTGATTTAGGAAAACAGTTTTTATAGCTTTTTTATGTTTTTTAAGTGCATCTGAAAACTGCAGTGCAGATATAGATATATATATATATATATGTGTGTGTGTGTGTGTATATGTAAAACGTTCATGCCATTTAAGATCCTCCTTCAAAAGAGCATCTACAGTCTTCTTTTTCTCGATATGTCAAGTCCACTGCAGTGCAGAAACCATTCACTTTTGTATAAGTGTTTTCTTCAAGGAATTGAGATGATTAAGAAAAGAAAGAATAATTCAATCTCAAGTCTAGTACACTATGACTCTAAAATTATTATTCTTCTTTGGGAAATCACATGCTGTTTTGCTTATGATTGCTGTGCATAGACCAGACTTGAAAGCACCTATTTCTCTAACATGTTCTAAGATACAGCAAATTCCAAACAGTGGGAACTGAATTTGATTCCTTGAAATGTTGTTCTTGCTTGACATACATTTATTACTCCAGAAAGTCACGTTTTCTGGTATTACAAGTGTTTATTTTTTTGTCTGGAACGTGTCTACATTTTCTTTCATTTCTGCTTAGTATGCACAGGAGAGATCCTGAGAATTGAGTTATGTGAGTTTGTATTTGATTCACTTCATATAGGTCATTTCTCCAACATTCATGACAAATACACCCTTTTGTGAAGTGCTTTTAGTTTGCATGATTATAAAATAGTATTTTATTTTAAAAATTAATAAAACAGAGAGAAGTAGCCATCAAGTGTCTCCTGGTGTTTCACCAAGCACATCAACCATTGTTTCTAGAAGGAAGTGGCTGGATCTGCAGTTCCCCATGGTTTTACTTATTAGAAAACTGGAAGTAATTGATGGGTAATTGTAACATTCCAGCATGTTGCAGAGATGACGCAAAATAGGGTTTATTTGCAGGAGGGATCCAGCTGAGGCTGTAGCTGGCCCTTGAACTCAGCATGCACAGATGGGAGGTATGGCATGTACAATGGGGTGGTTGGCTACATGGTATAAATATACCTGAAATGTGTGGGTAAGAAGGGAGATGACAGCCAGCTGCTGTTTTAGGAGAAGGATGAATATACTCAGATTTTGTGCAATTTGGGATTTTGATTGCAAACCTGAGGCACGTGCAACAAGTGTCCAGAGATGTGCAGATTACATGGGGCAGCAGATGTCTGCCTGGAAAATCTGGCCCAGTGCTACCTGTGGAACTTGGTGTCATCTCAGTGTTTTATCTAAATATTCCTGTGACTTTCTCATGTGTTTGCTCTTTTTGCTTTTCTCCAGTGCTCCTTCCACAGAATAGAGATGGGATGCTCTAAAAACAGAAGTGAGATTAGTTGGGAAAGGTAACATCTCAGAGCAGTGAATACACTTGGAAAAAGCACTTCAGAAAAGTTCAGGCTCTCTAATCAAGACCGTGCTCCTGAGTCTGAGGCTAATCTCCCTGCATGGGCTTGTAGGCATTGTGTAGGGAGGATGCATTTCCCACCAGTTGTCTTGCATTCAGGTCCATCTTCCCATGGCATTTTCCTTTCAAATGCCTTCACAGTCCTGATTATTGGCTGTCAGCCGGGGAAGGTGTAGGTGGAAGGAGAGAAGCTGCTGAGCATCTGACACACCCTGCTGCTGTTGGGGCTGCCAGCAGTGACACTGAAAAAGTCAAAATACCTGAGCGCTGCTTTTTATGAGCTGCACCTTCCAGCATGACTTGAAATGAAGAAAGTTGTGCTATGAGCTGCTTTCATTTCTGTTGCTGTGAATTTGAGGCTTTATTTTCTTCTCCCAGAGGATGAACTGTTATACCCTGGCCAGTAGATGACAAATGTCAAGAACTTTAAGCTGCTAACAAAATGGTAAGGCTGAACAGGACAGCTTGGCAAAGCAAGAAGGCTTGGGTGTTTTGGAAATGAGATTGAAGGAGCCTGAAAACGTTCCCATTAAAGCAAGATCAGAATGGGGAGGGAGTTTTCCAGACTGAAGGGATGGGTATTGCACTTGTGACCACATGCTTCTGGGGCCGATCAACTGAGCTAAAGAAAAGGAGGATGCAGAAGGGCAAAACCGGTGCTGATGTGACTTCAAACCAGTGATTCATGCAGCCTCAGGCCAGTCTTGAATGCACTGAAGCAGCACTACACTCCATAGCAGGTTGTTCCAGATGCTCCCAAAACAAAGGAGCATCTTCACACCTGCTTATTGAGATTTTTCTCTGCCCCAACCTACAAATTGCAGAAGTCTCCAGCAAGAAATAAAAATGAGTCAAAGAAATCGTTAGTACCATTAGACAGGGAGTTTTGAAACATCTTTAAACTAAAATATTCATTCTTTCTTGGTTTTGGGTTTTTTTTTAAGTTATGGCTATATGTAAGTTGTGCTTGGGTCCTGTGTTGTCTTACTGCTGTTGTAACTCTGGCAGCAGGAAATTGTGGAGCACCAAAAGGAAAAACCAAAGAAACCTTTTTTACAAGGTGGCTTCTTCTCATTTCTGCTGGAATCACTTTCTTAGTTCAGTTCTGGACTTGGATTAATTTGTCCTTTGAAAAGGGGGAAGTGAGGAAAAGCACAAAAGCCCACTTTTCACTAGAGACCACCAGAGTAATGTGGTACAGTGGTGCTTTTGCACGGCTGGGAGACAGGATCCCTTTGGAGAAAAGCTGATGTGGTGGTGCCTGTGCAGGGTGGTTGTGTCAGGAGCAAGGGGAGGCTGAGCCATTCCCATCTGAGGGACGCCCTGTGCTAGAGCTTCTGCTCTGAGCTCGTGCTCCTAGGGTGCAGTAACCACAGAAGAGCCCCCCCAATATTGAGGTAATTGACCCCAAATCTGGCTCCACCATCTCTCCTGGAATAGGAGATTGGAGGGATGCTTTTCCATCCACAGTTACACTGATTCATTTAAGCTTCCTGCAGCCCATGCCTATAACCCTGTAGTCAGCCTGTAATGTGGAAGTTGACCTGAAGTCTAAACCCTAATATCCTCCAACAGTGTCTCCTGGAGCTCTGCCACACTCTGCTACAGATCCTGCCAGACTCTTCCATGCCTAAGCTGATATTTATAAGGATGTTTCAAATATTCACCTGAGGTTTTTTCTCCTTTCTGCCTGATTCTAGTTTTATCACAAAGCATTTCTTTCCTTCTTCAGGTTTGAAAGCACAAATCAGCCATTCTTCTGGATACCTGGGTATGCATTTTGAAAGTTTTACAAGTTCAGATATAGAATCAATTTCTCTGGCCCTACAGTAGCAGTTTTTCCCTAGCATTGGGATCTGTGCTTGATACAGAGTCTTTTGCAAATTTGGCACACATTATGATGTTCATCAACTTGACCCTCACCCAAGCAATGATTCTTTGAGGGGTGGTAAAAAAGTCAGCATCTTGGGATTATTTGTTACTCACACAATCCATCACTTTCAGATTGGATTTGTCACTTATCCAAGTGCCCTGAAGCAGTATTTTTTGTCTGTAATAAGACTCCTAGTGAAGGTCCTATTTGTTTATTATTTTCTCTGATCCCAGCACCATTTTTATCATGTACTTTGTTTTTCCTTGGGTTTACTTTGATAGTAAGTGATTGAATAGTGCACCTACTGTGTACATATTTGTTACTGGTATTCACTATTTTAAGATGCTTTTTCATCAGTCCTCCTAAGAGCAAGTATTTTTGTTTGCTTGACTTACTGAGTCTGTACTGAAGATTTTTTGCTACATAATTATTCATATCACAGACTTGATGTTTTACTTGCAACGGGCACAGTTGCACTGAAACATTTGGTTTTCTTCAACTACTGATTTAAATGAACCTTTGCATCTCAGAAGTGCTCTCGTGATGATGTGCTGGCAGAGGTACTCTCTGCTGATGCCATCACCTGCTGCTTTGTGGTTATGTCCTGTCCTGTGCCATACCCTGGCTGTGGGTGATGCTGATGGGGTCTATGGCTCGTGGGAGTCCCTTGAGCAGAGGTGGTGTGCTGGATGGGTCTGCAGGGCAATGGGAAGGGAGAAGCATCTCAATACCAGCCCCTAAGTGTGCTGCCTCTTAAGTCTTGAGGCAGACCCTGGACTAAAATCTCTTTGCCTGTAGCTTTTGGAGGTGCTTTAACCCAAGCCTACACACACAGTATATCTGCAAGTTAAATGCTGCAAGGGAATTCACTTGGAGTATCTCTTGTCTTTTCTTGGGGCATTCATCCTCAAAACCATTTGGAAAATATTGGCCTGGAAGATGACATTGTTAAATTTTAAACAGTCTCATGTAAGCCAGTGGTTAGGTGAAGTGTGTGCAGAGGTGTTAGGAGCACTGAGCCACAGTTGCTAGAAGGACAGAATAGGATTTCCTGGTGGTGCTAACGTGAGAGCCTGATGAAAATACATTTTTGTGCATCTTTGTATCACAGCAGTGAGCAAAACAAATGTTTTCCATTTTACTAGTATCTTTTCACTGTGCTAGTAAAGCTGTCTTTTCAAGTGATCCTTCCTTCTAAAGGAAAAGGAAATTGTGTTTCATGGGAGCTTTTCATTCACGTTAAGCATCTCATTATAATAAAGACGTTCCCATTGAGCACTCTTGAAAGTGTTCACCTCATCTGCATGTGGTGGGTAGTCTAGTCTTCCATTTGAAATATGACAGCCAGATTTGAATTGCCTACTTAGAAGCTACAAATGATAATTAAGGAGAAAGCATCTAACTTTTTGAGCTCTGCATATATCTTTCTTTGGAAAAGGCCTCTGCTAATGTTAACACATTTCTGTGTCAGTCTGTACTGTCCTTCTATTTTTTGTCATCCATTTGTAGTGAATCTTGCTTCAGAATTCAGTGAAAAACATTCTGGCTGAAAGATTATGAATGTCTGTGATGGCTGGGAGACTGAAAGCTGCTGATAAATAGAAACTCTTTCAACTAAGTATTTGCCTGCAGTGCTGACTTTCAGGCAACTGTGGCAGGCTTTCCTCCCAGACTTCTTGGGAGGTTGGAGATAAGAAGGAATAAAGTCACTGAGTCAGCTAAACTCCTTAAGGTTTGTGTTTTATTTTTTGGATGTCTTCATCTTACAGAAGATGCCCCTTCTGCAAAACCAAACTGTGGCCTCATAAACCTCCCGTGGGTAGACAGGAGCAAAAGCAAGCCAGCAGGAGTTGTGCACTGGCTTCAGCTGTGCTCTGTGCCAAAATGTAGATGCCCCAGTTCCCGAGCAGATTTGGCAGAGCTCCTGGGAAGGTGAGAGGTGCTGGTTAAACTTTGCATGACCCATTCCAGCTTAATGAAGGGAGAAATCTCCACCCTGGAACTTCTTAGAACAAAACTTGGTGCTTTTGAGAAGCTGCTTTTGTACAAGTCGGAGTTGCAGGGATGATTGGGTAAAGTTCAGAAGAGCACAAGCTGTGTCACAGTGGTCCCTTCTGGATCTGCAATAGTCTGTTCCATGAAAGCTGCATTAATTTAGTCCCTTTTCTTGCCAAACTGTGACCACCTCATCTAGCACTACAGATTGGGGTTAACAGCTGAACTGATGAGGAAGAATGTTCAAAAATACATCAGCAAAGCTGGAGATTTTCACTAATATCCCTGTTACATAAACTGGCTCTGTAGGATGGGCTCTGAGGGCTCAGTCATGGCTTTAATTATCTTCCACAACTGTTTCAAACCCTGATCTCAGCAGTGCTTTTTATACCTAATTTTGACCTCTTAATGAATAGTTTGCCTAACCGGGACCTCAACATTTTAACTACTATTAGTGGAAACTGGAAATTGTGTGAATGAGGAAGCTCTGCTTGCATCCTGCTGAGTAAAATTTAGGAAATCCTTCAGGTTACAAATGTCTCTGATTGTGACACCTTCACAAAGTATCTTCATCTTTAATGTGACTTAATGATGCAAACTGAAGCATTAAGATATATGTTTAACTAGGAAATAGACCTTTTTTTCTCAGTTGCAATTTTTACATTCTGGTAATTTATAGGGCTATCCAGAAAATTGCAGCTCAGTTTTTCCAAATATTTTTTTCCCCCCCAGTGGAAAGCCAATTAAAAGATTTTATGCCATTGTGACGTGAATGCAAGAACTTTGTGAGCTATTTAAAGTATGGCCCCAGCACTTCCTGGCAGTGAAAGCATCAGAGACCTTGGTCAAGTCTCTGTACTGAAGCAAGTCTGGAAGTAACCTGAACATGGAGCTTGCAAAGCCAAACTGAGCACTGATCAATGAGCTGTTGGTTTAGTTAGAGCTGTTTGCTCTTAGATTGTCTCCTGGGCTGGGGAAAAGGTGATTCAGGTCTGCAGAATATGTACTTTTCTTTTCAGCTTTGAATGAACATAGTTTGTAATAGGAAAGAATATTTCACATTTTTGTAACTGGCTCTAGTGATTAGAGAGTGAATCCCATAGTTCAGAGCCCTGATGTGATTTTTGCTTGCTTGTGCATGGCTACAGACTGCTGAAGTAATTAAAAACTGAAAATCAGTGTTCTCCAATGTCCACAAGTCTCAAGGACCACGCTGACTCTGGGGATACTGTCTTTAGACAAAGAGAACAGTAGAATGGGAGAAAATGGGCTTTTTTACTTGGACAGCTGTGGTCTGCAGTAAACAGCTCTCCAAGAGTACAATGTACAATATGATTCCTGTTGTCAGAGTTTGATGGAGTTATTGCTGGTTTGATTAAAACAGATAAAAATAAGGATGACTTTGTGACTTTTCTAGTTTTGAGGTCCTCCTTCTGACCCCAATTACAATCTCCAAAACCTACTTTGTAGAAATCTTCAAAATTGACCACTTGACCAAAGAAAGGTTGTTACTTCCAGTTTGCACTTTTGGAACTGTGGATAAAGGCAAATGCCCTTTTCTCTCAAGTGAGGGACCAGAGATGCTTCTAGACATGCTTTGTTCCTGCATGAGATCTATAGAAAACCACCAGAAATCTGGTAAAATCACATCTTCAGCTTCTCTTTGAGGCTGACTTGTGCATGTGGTCCTCCACACAACTGTGTTGTTGAAGCAAGAGACCGCCCACCACCCCCACAATTTCATGTCTGGTCTGGATGGCTTGGCTTCTGGGTCAAACTGTTTTGTAAACAGCCAAGAAGCTGCAGCCCGAGGGTGGCAAAGTCTGCTGGTTCCTGCCGCTGGTGTGTTGGGCTGTGCACAGGGATTCGGTGCTTGAGGAGCTCAGAGGAGGAGGATTTGTAAAACCATGAAGTCTCCAGTTAATTGCACAACCAAGGACAAGCTGATGGGTCCAGGCAGTATTTTTGTGATGGCGCAGCAGTTCTGCAGACAAGATGACTTCTCCAGATGTTGAGGTTATCACGGTTGCTGCTATCATCAGTGTTCTCCTGCTTCTACTTTGTAGTTTTTAATCCCTTAAAACTTGAAACAGACCCTTGAGTGCTGAACTGGGGCCATAGGAAAGGCTCGTCTTGCTTTGCAACTCTTCACACTGGTCAGTTCTTGTCTTCTTGTCCATGTACAAACATTGCAGGAACACAGAGCTCATGGCAGCTGGAGGGGGAAGGAAAGTGGTAGCAGCTTTCGGAGGTGGTGTCTGCTGCAGATAAGGGAGAACACTTTCTTAAAACTTTGTTAAATTGTAGAGCTTTTCTTTTGGAACTCGAAAATTGGATTTTTGATTAATTTGGATGGTCCAGTTGATCCAGACTGACTGATTTTTCTTCACAGAGGCTGTATTTTATGCTTAATGCTCTTTTAGTGCCAGAAAAATTCTTCATTAATTCTTTAGGCCAAATTTGTTCCTAAAGTGGAAGTCACTTTTGGATTTGTTAATATATGCAGCTTTTTCACAATTTAAATTTTTAATATATATTCATGAATGGTCTCTGTGGTATTGTGCAGTGATGGTGTTTTATCTGTGCTTGCCACAAAGCCTTTTCCTAAAAGTCAGACTTTAGGCAACTTCCCCTGCAAATTTAGTTTTGCACATTTTCATGCTGTCAGTACAGAAGCAACCAAAGCAGCCACCCTTCAGCTTTGCTTTGTTTGGCGTTTGATCCCATCCCCTGGATGGCTCATGGTGACCCAGCTGAGGGACAATCAAGCACATGCCCTTCCCCTTTTCCCTGCTCCAAAGTGTGCATCTGCTGTGCAGGGACCCTAAAGGTTTCCCCAGGACTGTAGGGAATGGGATACACGGAATGTCTTTGGTTTCCTCTCATACCTGGATTCTACATTAATTTATTTGCCAGGAGATTAATGCAATATTTTTCATTCATCAGTAGACTCGGGAGAGGATGTGCATGCAACCCCATGCAGCACAGCCTCACTCAGTGCCTGTTCTCTCTGGATTCACACTTCCTGGTCTATTCAGGATGCAAAGGTGCTGGCAATTTGTCTGCAGGTCCATCAGCAGACTCTCCTGGGTTCCTGCCCCATGCACTGCTCAGCCTGTGCTGGAGCCCACCAGCTCCCTGAGAAAAGGATTTGTCATGTCCTTCCCATGTACATACTGTGACTGGGAGTTTCGTTGGAGTTACGCCATAAAACTCTATAGAGATCTTAATGTGATTGCTTTAAGTACATTAGGACAATATACTTGAGAAAATTATAGTTAAACACAAAGTAATGTTGAAATACAGCACAAATGAGTAAATGTTGCTGCATCTTCTGTAATTGCTCTTGTATTTATCTCAGTTGGTCTTGGGGGTGAAATTGCTGCTTTCAGGGTTTATAGATCTGGATGAAAATGTATGTGAACATCACTTGTCACAGGGTGAAGCATTTATGCTTTCAGGTGGTTCTGGCTGATCACCAGGGGATGCCCAATAATTTGGAATTCTTTAACATGGAGTTCACAGCCCGTTTAATGGTGGGAGGGAAGGTGACCTGGAGGAGGTGTGAGCAGCTGCAGAATGTGTTGGGGTGCAGGAACGGGGGATCAGCAGTCCCGCATTGCTCCATGCAGAAACACTGTCAAGGGATTTGATACATCCACTTCTCAGAAATGGTCTTATTATATTCAATTACTTTTTTAGGCCTTTTCTTTACGGTTTCTACAGATTGTGTTTTATCTATAGATGTTTAGATTTCTGTAGATCTGTCTCAAAATGGAAACTTTTGTTTGGCTCTCACAGGAGCTTCTTAGTTTGGAAGCTGTTTCCTCTGTCTGTCAGGAGGAGAGGGCAGCAGAAGGGACATGAGAGCTGTGGGTTCAGCCAGGATCTCAGGGTGGGACCAGGTAACATTGGATAGTTGTTTATGTGGTGGTGCCAATGTATGCCAGTGGCATTTCCAGGTCCTACAATTTGCGTTGTTCCGTGAACATGATGCCTTTTTTAAAAGATAATTAAGGGTTACCTTCCTTCAGAGATAGTAGCAAAGCTTCCCAGAGACTAGAAGGTAGTTTGTCCCAAGAAAATAGCTCGGCAGAGGGAAATGAGAGCGTAATGCTACCAGTCCATACCACAAAGAATGTAAGTGCCCAGTCTGGGAAGGTATTTGGGTTGTAAAGACTGGTGGAGCATGTCTTTGAGCACCGTGCTCTGCTTGCATAACAAGGAAAAGCATGTGTTCCTGAGAAGAGCTGTGAAATTATCTTGGGAGATAAATCTGGGTCTTGGATGTAGGCTTGGAAGTGGGGTTGGGATCACCCACTCAGCTTTCCGAGCACTCCCGGCGGCATGTGTTCTACAACGAGCCTTTTTTTGTTGGCTTTTTGGTGCTACGATGGAGTAGTAGGGTTTGCATTCCTGCTACAGGCACAGTCTGGGGAGGCTCATTCCTATGGCTGGCATGAGTCCGGATGTTTCTTCCCCTTCTGAAAGTTGTGCAGGCTGTTTCCCAAGAGCTTTGTGCACGCAGCCACTGGGAGCAGGTCCTGGAGGAGGGATCTCAAGCTGGGGGTATGGCACAGGTGCCTTCTCCCCACCACCAGTGTTGTCCCTGTTCCAATATCTTCAGACCCCGTCCTCAGAAGGGTTGTGTAGCTTCTCTTCCTGGAGGCCTGAGCACCTCGGGGGGTCTCAGACTCACTGTCTTAACAGGAGAAATGAAATGAGAGGAAGAGGGATGGAGCAGAGGGATGACCCACGTGCCCAGCTCTGGGCAGGCATTGTGGTGAACCTGCTCTGAGCTGCCTGCACTGGGGGAATTGCCCCTGTCCCAGTGCAGCACGCAGTGTGGTGTGCTGGGACAGCAGCTGTGCCTGGCAGCTTGTCCTGATAAACCAGTACAGTAGGAAAACAGTGCTGGCCAAACATTTGCAGTACAGCTGTGTGCCAGTGAGAGCTGGGAACCTCTCAAGCTGAGAAATTGGAAGTATGAGGAGGGAAATATTTTCCATTATTTTGACTGGACATAAACCAGAAAAGAGCATAGGTTGCTACAGCTTTCCTGGTTAGCTTCCTAGCAGCACCTTCTGGGGTTTTTTTTCATCGTGCTGCTCTGGACATGGATTTGGATAAGTATAAGCCACTAAAGTCAGCTGTGACAAAGGGGAGATCTTTAGGATGTTCAAATGTCCAGGATAGGAACTAGGAATAAATGTTTGTAAGGTGATGTATGTATTTGTGTGAAATGACTGGTAGTGTTGAATAATTCTATAGTGATGTGGGCTTTGGAATTTATATGTTTGTAATAAATGGAGAGGTTTTATTGAGCGGACAGAAGTTCAAAGTGAAATATTTTCAAATACTCTTTGATCAGCCAACTCTATTCTTTCTTCCTCTAGAAAGGAAAGAAACAAAAGACCAGGCTTGGATTGTGGAGTCAGATGGAGAATTTTAATTTTGCTTTCTGTCTCCAGAGAAAAATGAACCGATTTTGTAGGGGCAGGTATGTGGTGGAAACAAATGTGCTGCTGCTCTGTAGGGCAGGAGGGTACTGAAGGCACCTTTGGGTGCTGGGAGTCTGGAAGGGTGTTGTTTTTTGGGACAGCTGGTAGAGTGAGGTATGGAAAACTGCTGGGATAGTTAGGAAGGATGAATAAACATCTCACAGTTTTGAAAGACTGTGGTATATGCAGGCAGCCCTGCGATGTGCATCATGGCAGATGGGCAATGAAAAGGTAAGGAATGGGAATACCTGAGAAAGTGGTAATTTCTTCATCTTGGGAAAAGAGCTGTTGGAGAGCAGCTTGGGGTGAGAAACAGTCTTGTCATTGTTAGCAAAAGGGTAGAAACCTCTGATTTTACCAGAACAGCACAGATGCCAAAGGGCCAGGGAGCAGTCACCTCCATGGTAGCTGCTGTCCTGCTGCTGGGCAAACCCCATCTCATCCCCACAGTTGTCCAGGGCTTGAGTAACATCTCAGATATTTGACTTTGAAGGGCTGGAGAGAACTTCAGCATTAATGGCTTCAAGGTGTTCAAATGTGGTATTAAAAGGCTGTCTGCCTGAGACTAACTTCAGCAGCTCCTGGATGCCTGGGTGCAAAGATTCAGATCCTGTGGGAATTGGTGGATAATGGTTTTGATGCTGCAGAGTCCCCCCACTCAGAAGTTTGTCCTTGGAGAGCAGATCTGGGGGGAGGAGGAGGAGAAAGCTGCAGAGCTCTCTCCATCCATCCTCCTGAACACTAGAAGGAAGCCTGTTCCTTGCTGTGTGAGCAGCCTTGCAGGTAGCCAGGATTTAGTACCAAGCATTCAGGAATGCCCAGCATTGGGGGAAGCATTCTTTGCAGCCAGAAGAACAGGCTGTGAAGGGTGTTGGAAGAGTCAATGGACCCCAATTTCATTAAAGAAAAAACTTTTCATTTGTAGGCAGATTTCTACTTTCACCTGACTATTAGAGATGGCTTTCGAAGTGGTTTTCTTAATGCAGGTAATATCTCTAGAGAAGTTTTACAGGAATGATGAGCTCTGTTGTGTGAGGAAAGGCTCCCATTTATTTGTGTTCTTCCACTAAACTTGCAAAAATTCCATATTTAGAACCTCAAAGAGGTACATTTGCCCAGGGACTGGCTGGCTGGAGGCACCTGTGTCAAAGCACACCAGCATATTCCTCTGAGATGAGGGAACTCCAGTGTTTTCAGGGCTAACTAAAAGAAATTCCTTTACTCTGTATCCCAGAGAAAGGAAGATGTAAACCCTTGTCATGTTTTTGTGCCTCAGCAGAGCAGTTTGACTTGCTGAGGGGCTCTGTGCATGTCAGCATTTCACTACTGTATTTTGAAATTTCATTTTCCCCTCATTTTGGAGATTATGAGCCAAGATAAACATTTCCCAAGAAACCCGTCCACAAGCACTACTGCAATAACTCATTTCTAGTGATGTATTTCTCTCAGGGATTTGCAGACAGTAAAGACAATTGACAGTTTGACTACCAGGAGCAAGCTGGGGGGAAATACAGCCCAATGAAAAGATAATGGATCTCTGGGTTTTTGCAAGCACGTGTGTGGGTGTTGCAGATTTTGTTCCAGCATGTTGTAGACAGGTTGGAGGGTGGATTACAAGATGCTATTTTCAGAAAATAGGACAACCTCCCAAAACAGAGAGCTTTTTTTTTTGCCCGTTTTTCCCTAGATTCTATTAAAGGAATGGAGAAACACTAACCCTCATTGAGAATTTTTGGAAGTGGAACTTCATCTGTTACGTATTAATCCACACACTGATCAAAGCCCAGGAGAGGAAATTTGTGCTGGTTCATCAATAACATTTGAGCACATTCTTGTGTTAATTGCATGTTCTGTTGGCTTCAAGTCTAAGCCCTGTGTGCATTGTTGAAGGGGGTGAATCAGACAAGATTAGATCACTCACCCTTCTGCTTGGTCTCTTCTGTGTCTGCTGGTGGAGTGAGACAGGTCTTTGGGGCAGTTGGCTCTGATGATTTTCATGCTCAAGGATCATCAGGGGAACTAAGCTGCTCCAAAAAATGGTGGGCTATGATTAAAAGGAAGCTGTGGCTTGAATGTTGTAGTGAGGAAGTTCTGGAAGAAAAGACAACTTCACATTCACATGGAGAGAGCGCAACTTCTGCTCCCCCACGCACATGTTACAGCTGTAGCTTTGTTCAATGTGTCTGGCTTCATGGATTGTTTTCAGAGCAAGGGTAATTAGTGTCTGAAAATGTAACTGCTCTTTGGTATTGTGGAACAATGTCAAAATCCCTTTTTTCACTGTAAAACATTCCTGCCCTCTTTTGGTCTTGTCAAACTAGACAATACAGCTGTCTTGTCATCGTATTTCCCACAGCAATGGAAAGTTTGCCAGGTGGTGAAAGAAAAGTCAGAAGCCCTTAGTTACTGTGACTTCATCAGTGAAATTTGACTGCCTTTGGTGGACTTGCTTCAGATTGAAGTGAATTTGAGGGAATCTGGGCCTGGATGGCTTGGCCATGGCAGTGGCTGTTAACAAAGGGGATGGTGCCGGTAATGATGGGCAGTGAGGATGACCTTAGTGCAGCTCTGCAGAGTGTGGGGTGCGAGGTCACATTCCAAAGTCAGGAGTTTTATTTCTGAATTCATAGCAATACTCAGGGCAGTACAAGGCAAAAAAACCCTGGCGGAACTTACAGGGGGAAAGGTTTCCCTAATTAAATAAATTCATTACTGTTGTGTTCCTTATTTGCATTGTCCATCAATCAGTGAAAATCACTCCTGTTAATGCAGCCTAACAAATGTTAACAAAGTGCAGAAGGTGTGATTGCAAAGGGTCACTCTTGGGGCTCCTGATTTTGTTTAGCAAATGGAGAGTCAAAGGTGGAGTGGAGGGGTGGTGCTGGAAATTGGAAAAGCAGCAGAAGGAAGACACTGGCCAAGGGTGACTTGAAGGAAAAGGTGGGGTGTAAACAGTGAGAGATAAGAGAAGATGAAAGAAGAGTAAGAAGAGGAAGTAAAAGACAGAACAGGTAGAATTATATCAAAAGTGGGTGGCAGAGGCAATTGATGTTTTGTGAGTCATCATCAAACCATCCTGCCCCCAGAAAGGCTGACTCAGCAACATCAGTGGAAAAAATCAGAGTTTTCTCTTGAAGATGCCATTCCAGATCAAAGAAATTTCAATTAGTGAAACTGAATTTTCTGTCACTGATCCTCCCCTGCCTTAAAGAAACTTTTCAGCTGTATCATGTATAATCAGCATCCACCCTAACCGCCGCAGGGCTTGGCTCCCTCACTTCTCTTCCCTGCCACCTCTCCTCTTCCTAGGTCTGAATCATGGTCTGTTTTGGGGCCCTTTGCACAACAGAGATCTCGGCTGTTTTGGCAGAGGTGAGGTGTACACAAGAGGCACCAATTACTGCACATCTTCTTAGAGGCCAAGGAAATCTAAAAAGAAGAGCAAGTGAATAAAAATAACTTGATGGAAGATGGTTTCTGTGATCTTGTATCCCTGACAGTGGCCTGGCCACAAAAGCACTGCTGGGAAGGTACAAGTGTGATGTTAATATATGAACTTTTTTTTCTGGCTTATGATTCAGAAATAAGGTGCAGTCAGGAAAACAGAGAATAGAAAAGGAAAATGGTCTCAGTTGCTTTACAGTGTTTTGTAAAGGCTGGTGGTCATTGATGATGAGACTGGGCTGTGTTGACTGTGGACAGTCAGAGGGCAGAAGTGGGCAGCAACTCCCAGTCTGAATCTTGATAGAAATATTCCCTAAGTTGTTTCCTCTTTGGTATGCACAGGAGTTTGAGCTGCTACTTGCAACACCACTGTTGTCCAGTCTGCGTTTCAGGGAGGGGAAAAAACCTCCACTATAAAGACATGTTGTACACAATAAAATGCATGCAGAATCACCTTGTTCTTCTTTCTCTTTTCCCCAAAGCACTTGGATTATATTTAATGTGGCTCAGCCCAGTTTAGCAGTGCTTGTGCAAGTGATGTGATGGGAGGTGGTAACAAAACCATATAGCTCCCCCCACTGCAGCAAAGCCTGGCTTTTGCTGGCCTCAGCTGGAGAAACAGATCCCACATCCTGCATCAGGGCCCTAAAACAGCAGCCATGGTACCTGAGTGCGGCCCTTCAAATACAGCAAATGTCACGAGTTACTGAAGAACCAGAAATTTGGAGGTTTGGACCGACAACAACCAGCCAAAGAAAGCCCTCCTAGCCTTGAGGGTTGAGTTGCAGTCTGGGCTGACAAGGAGATCCTTGGTCTGCTAGTGGGTGAGAGCAGACAGCAGTGCCCATCCCTGGCTCTGCACAACATTGCTGGTGTCCTTCCCGCCCCAGACTGCAACTCCATGGGCTGGGCGGGATGTGAAACCTGGCTTGAACCTGGCCTTGAGCCCTGATGAGGACTGTGAGGACAGCCTCTGGCTGCACAGCACTGCATTCCCCTGGGGAAGAAGGGATGGGCCACCTTTCTTAGCTGATCCAGAGCCCCACAGAGCCTTTGGCAGTTTTCATGGTGCTTTGAAACACAGTTTTGTTCTGTGTCACTACAGCACCCAAGCAGCTGTGCAGAGGAGAACAGAGAAAGCTTCCTTTTCAGACCATGCAAATAATGCATTTCTAATCTTTCCCTTGTCTTGGTGGTGGTAAAACAATACCACTTTCTCTCCAGACTGCAAAATTGGCATGACAGGCACTAGGAAATCGTACTTCTCCTTTTATCCCCCAATTTTAGAAAAGATCAGTAAGCCCTGATGAGAAGTGTGTGTGCGGTGATGTCAGAAACAATGAAGTCAGGAAACCGATCATGAGCATTAGGGTCTCTCTCATGTGTTCAGATTTCATCAGGCTTTATGCAGGAAAGGCGATTCAGCCACTGCTCATCTCTGCAATCTGGGCAGACTTGGTTTTTGTTTTCATCCCACCACTACTACAATGACAGGGAATAAAATTTCTGAGGCAGATAACTGGCATTATTCATCTGCTACTGGTGAAAAGGTGCTGCCTACAGGTTTGGGTACATTTAGTCTGGACAGCAAAAGCAAAAAGTCATCCAATCCTCCAATGTCCATTAATCCATCTTCTGTGATTTCTGCTGTGGGTACTTTGTTTTCCTCTGGGGAATTAATTTTTTATTTAGCCAAATATAGTTATGGCTGCTGCTGCCACTGGCTTGCTGTTGCACACATTAATTGCCCTTGAGCAGAGGAATATCTCCCAGAAGGCCTAATCCTTTCTCAGCACCAGATCATCAGTTCTTTAATTGCTGCTGGCTTTGTCCCCTCCACTCACCCTGCGTGGAGCAGAACGTGATCCCTCATTGGGCTCCATGTCCCCACTGATGTGAATCTAGGCCATGCAACAGGACCTGCCAAAATGACCCCTCCCTGTATCTTCTTTCTTCCTCTGAATCAGAAAATTAAATTATTATAGAAAAACAGGGTCTTGCAGGAGTTTCCAGACAGAACTACAAATCTGTTAGCTCAGTCACTGTTAAACAGTCCGTGAGTATAAAGTTAGGGCTTAGGTTGCTTAAACCAGAGCATGTAGACTTCTTCTTTGATCCAAGTTGTGTATTTCTGCTGCAGCTTGATTTTAAAAGCCTTTAATGTAGAAGCACTATGTGGCTTGCAGCTCTATGGGCTAACAGCCACAGGTAGCTCTGCACTAGACAGTTTTGTGCAAGGAATTTATGAACATCCAAACATGGGTATCCCGTGGGCTTCGTACTGAGGATAAGATCTGTTTTCTGCTGCCTGGATTGTAAGAATTCAAGAATCAAATTGTTTCTCATGTTATCCTTTTTCAGTTGTTGCCATGGCAAAACCCCAGAGAGGACGGGGTGGGTTGTACTAAACCACTGGAACATAAACTTTTCTCTGGGATTGATTAAAAGATGTATTCGTGTGCTCAGTCTCACCCTGGCACTCACAGGGAAGTAACCTCACGTGTACAAGCAGCTCTGAGGAGCACAGCCCACAGCTGCCAATTATTCACAGAGATCAGTGCACATCAGGAATGAGACAGAGCAAATGTATTCCTCTTTATTCAGATAACAGTTTCCATTTTCTGTACTTCACCTGCTGCTCTTTGGGATGTTTTCTAGGTTGCATCAAGTGAATTTCGAGGCTCCCACTTGTGAAGGCAAGCGCCGGGAAACGCTTGCCTTGATAGGGG
Source organism: Dicrurus megarhynchus (assembly GCA_013399195.1). Taxonomy (NCBI): domain Eukaryota; kingdom Metazoa; phylum Chordata; class Aves; order Passeriformes; family Dicruridae; genus Dicrurus; species Dicrurus megarhynchus. Next base: position 312,639 of record VXAD01000132.1, on the reverse strand, counting down.
ACTTCTCCTCTTCAGCGGAGTTCTTCGTCACCATCGCGGTCTTTGCCTTCCTCTACTCACTGGCTGCCACCGTGGTTTATATCTTCTTCCAGAACAAGTACCGTGAAAACAACAGAGGGCCTTTAATTGTAAGTGTTTACAGCATTTGCAGTGTTCTCAAACGTAGATCTTCACCTCTTGCTTTTTTGGTTATTGAGGTTTTGTCATGGTCTGGGAGATCCAGGTGTCCCACTGCCCAAAGCATCTCTACATTCACCTGCTTTTTTATCTTAATGGTGATTTAATATTTTAACACCAAGGGTAATGGAGGCCATATGCAGGAGGAGTTTAGTCCTGTATGTACTTATGGAATTCTGTGCTTCTCTCCCACTGCCCACAGTGATGATGGTCACACAAATAAAGAACATGTACCTGAGTAGTAGCAGGATTGGTAGCCCTATGTCTGTGACAGCAGAGCTTCATTGGAGGGGAAAAAAGGGAAGAGGAGATCTTAGGCATTGTCCTAGCAGACAGATGAAACCATGATGAAGCCCCTGATCAAAGCCTAGCCAGGGAGATTGCTTATTGCTAATTACTGCAGGGTTAGGCCAAATTATTTTGCTTTTGAGAATTACGTGGCTTTTTTTCTAGCATGACACTGAGCTCCCAGCATGTTTGTGTCTCCACACTGGTTTATGAGCCTTGCAGTTATCATTGTCTGCACCCATCAAGCTGTGGCTGTTCATGCCTTTATTTTTCTTGTTACTGATTCCTGAAGGCTTGTGATAAAAAGCGAGTGCTACTGTGCATATATTTTTCATAAATTGAGACTGTAAAGCCAGTGAGGGCTGTTTTGGTCCAGGTGTCTGCTGCCTGTCAGTGCATCATGACCCATGGTGCACCCCATGGTCTTGCTGGGCTGCCGAGCACTGGTTGCTGACCCTCACCTGCATTTGGGTCAGGTCTCTGCATCTGTGGGCTGTAGGGTTGCAGCACGATCTCCCTTTCATGGACAACCCTCTCCCTCATGACTGCAAGGAGGAGGTTACTAAGGGAGAGAAAATACTTCTCTGAAGTCTTGGTGCAAAGGTGGGGGGATTTTATCAAGGACCCATGTAAAGAAAAAGTTAGCTTTGGATTTCAGAAAAATCTGAAGTTTGTGACTGACAGAAACCAGACATTTTGCTGAGACTTAAGTGGCTAAAAGCCACCAGGAAAGTATATCAGAAATATCTAGCAGGAAGAAAAATAAATTGCCAGTGCAGAAAAGTTGAATCTATTAAAGGAAATAACTACAATAACAGCAAAATATTAAACTGTAGGAAGGTAAACCTAGCATCATGGGGGTTTGAGGGAAAGATTTTCCTGCAGCAAAGGGGACGTGAACTGTTTTCTTTGAGTTTGCGTTATTCAAAACTGATGAACTTGTACCAAAAAAATTCTTCCATATCAAAGGAAATGAATTCTCTTCATCTGGGAGTTCTTGGGATCTTTCCCCTGCTGTAAAATGGTGAGGAAATATGAGGAAATCCTCACAGAGGAGATGAAGAACAGGCAAAATAAAGGGGACCCTACAGAAAGAGTAAATAAATAAAGTTCCTTGCTTCCTCTTGGTATCAAGTTAGATCTCATTTCAAACTGTCTCATCAAAGGATTAGTTGCAGAATCCTGCCATCTTAATTTTCTCATGGAAAATAATTCTTGCTTTTGACCAACCGCATTATCCTCTGTAGCAACAGCAAAAGGAAAGAGAAACAAGAGTTCTGATGTGTCACATTATGAAATGGCCACTTGCCTTTGTCCAGGACTTTCCTGAAACAGCTGCTGCCATCGTGTCTGTCACAGGATGCATGGCACAATCCACTACAGCATTAATGTCACATTGACTTAATTTGTTCTGTGTAATGGATTGTAATTGAATCTACAGGTTAAATTTAACCAGTGTCTGTTACCAAAGCCTCTATTTGCAATTTCCCAGTATTTAAACGAAGGCTATATGACCTTATTTGTTCAGAATATAAAGATGCTTTTGAGTTTGTCCTACAGCAAATGCAGCTCCTGCTGGTGAGTGGTTCTGGGAAGTGGCTGAGGGTTATGGTCAGGTTATGCCTGCCAAGAGGAGAGTCCCATCCTCCCCAGCCAAATGCTCCTGCAGCTCCTGTGCACTGCTACCTCTGTTGTATTTGGTATTTTTAGAAAAAAAGAACCTCTTTTGCCTGGGGCACATCCTTGCTGGTGTCCCTGGACACTGTCCAGTGCAATATTGCAGCACCACAGCCTGACTGAGGACAGGTCCCTCTGTGCAGTGGAGTTGTAGCAAAAATGCAGAGCCCCAGCCAGAGAAAAAGCTGGCAGCTGTAGCCAGGGAATTCAGGGATCAAGGAAAAAGAAAACTTGGAGTGAAAACCAGCTTCTCAGGGCTGCACTGCTCACCTAAGGGGTGTCACACGCTCTGTGAAGGAGGCAGGCAATGTATCCTCCAGCTCCAAGCAGATGCTGCTCTGAACTGACGTGTATCAGATCAGATGTGTGAGTATGTCTCATCCCTGAGATTTTTCCTTCCAAAGAAAAGTGCTGCAGAAATCTGGTGCAGCAGCAGTCCCCAGCACATCTCGGTGCAGGAGGCAGGGCAGCCCTCGCTCTGTTTCATCACCAGGCAGGATCGGTGCATCAGGCACCATTTCCAGACTACCAGTTTTTTCCTTCTTAGTGAAGAGTTTGAAGATGGTAGTTTCATCCATCCTTGCTTCGGCTGCAGTGCCTGATCACAATTTCATAGTTAAAACCATTCCTGTTTTAAGCCTTGTACTTCCTCTTGGCTTCATATTTTCTCAGTCTGGGATGACATCTGCCTTTAAGCAGCACCTCTCAGCAGCTGCCTTTTCTCCTGGCAAATTTTCAGGATTTGAGAAATGAGTATGACAGGAGAAGTCGAGAGGGGAAAAAACCCCTTTCACTTGAAATGTTTAAATATTTTTTCAAAAAGCCCCTGCACAGGCAGTCAGAACACCATCAATGCATTATCAAATTGCAGAAGCCTGACTGGGTGCAGAAGATAACGATTTTAAGGAATTTAATGACCATTAAGTCACAAGAAACTTGCAGGGAAAATTTCAGTCACAAATGTTTTAAATTTACTTTGTTTATGCAGATACAGGGAAATTAACTGCATGTGCTGAGATCTCAGCGAAGCATCACTTTAATTGTGGAAGAATATTTTAGCGTTTAGTGTGGAGTGAGGCATGATAGCAAGGAAATATTTCCAGTGGGAGAAGCAGTTAACTCCTTCCCTGTCTGTTTGGATGGCAGCAGTGTGTTTATTCACTATGCAGTAAGCCATTTCTGTTGCTAACATTGCCTGTCAGGTTTTGGGGATAAAAGTCTTCCTTTTGGTTGCACAGAGCCCTGGTTTTGTTACTCATCCATTCCCACGGGGCTGGCAGCAGTGAGTGCTTGCACTTTGTGCCCTCTGCTTCCCTTGCTGGCTCCATGAGGGATCATCTGAGGGCATTCCTACAGATAGATGAACCCAAGAGAGGACCTTGGATGCCCACTTTCTGAAGGAACAAGGTTACCAGGGATTCAATACCCCATAGATACCTGCTGTGTGTTCCTGAGCTCTACAAACCACGGCTGTGGTTTTCATTCCGTTGTGAACTCCCACTTGGTGCACGTGTGCAGCGAGGAGCTGGGAGCTCACCTTGGTGGGTACAGCGAGGGCAAGGCAGCTTCTCAAGTGACTGATTAGGGCTCAAGAGCCAGAAACTTTTAAAAGAAATTAATTGGAGGTGGTGACTGAGATTTTAAAGAATGCGATGTACAAAATGCCGCCAGTTTTCAGTATATCCCCATCTCTCAGACCAAACCAACCTAAGCTGGTTTCCGCTCATCTAACACCACATACCTGGGGAGGCACTGCTGGTTTTTGATGAGAGCAAAGATGAGCTGCACCCTGGTACTGCCAGCCCAGGCACTTCTGTTGATGCTCTGCTTGAGGTCTATACATTTGGAGCTTCTTGCAAGCAGAGAATAACCAACCCAGCTGTGCTGAAGTTTTAGCGGATCAGGAATAGGATTCCACATGTCTCTCAGAAAGTAAAGAATAGTCACAGTCAATGTGTATCAGTCCCCATCACTCAGACTTCTTACTTTTCCTATGGTTTCTTTACCCCATATGTGCTCCATTTAAAGTCCATGTGCTGACAGCCTTATGTGCCTTCAGGTTTGTCTTTGGGAAGTTATAATTTGGCCATGAGAAATGACATGCATTCATGTATAAATTTAAATCACTTTATTAATATTCCAATCAATTAATATAAATGCATGAAATTATTCAGCTAAGAAAGGTGACTGACATAGCCTTGAAAAGAGATGGTTCATTTTTATAGTGATTACTTGATAATCTCATTCTTATGGTGCATAAAGGTGCTTACATCTTAAGAAGATGAGATCTTTCCTTTGTATCTGGAGTCCCGTGAATAATCACATTATTCAGAAAGGCATTTGGTTCCTTACATATGTTGCAGATCGAGTGAATTAAGTACACGCTGGTCTGCTCTTTGGACACCTCTTTGATTAAACATGTTGTACTTCCTCACCTGTGTGCAGCTGTCTAGAAAATAGAGAGGAAAAGAATAAAGAGCCATCTATAAAAACAAAGACTGAATCCTTTACAGCTGAAGAATGAAATTAGGAAGAACCTGGATATTTCTTTGCATTTCAAAGAGCTGTTTCAGCCTGCTGTTGTCATCTGCTTTTGAAGCACAAGCCAGGGTGACCTTGCTGTACATGCTGCTGCCTCCCAAAGGGCTCTGCACTTCCCTGCCAGAAGCAAGCTTGCAAGGCCTTAAACTATTGCAAGAAGCATGTAATTCTTTCAAAGCTTCATTCGGCAGAAAATCTGGGGTGGGACCTCGTTCAAACCAAAAAAGAGCTAAAATGCCACTGTAGGAAGGCGTTTGCTGCCTGCAGCAATCTGCTCTTGGCCTCTTTCCTGGCTGGGACCAGGGCTGTGGCTCTTGCTGGGGTAGTTCTTGAATTTTTAGGTTGGTTGTGACTGTGAAAGCAAACCCTCTGAGTGGTTTGCCTCTGCTGGGTAAAGAAATCTCCCTCTGCTCCTGCCTGGCTGGCCATGAAACCTGTTGGCAGTGCTAGACAGGCTCTGACTGGGAGGGTTTATGGACTTCAGCATTTGAGGAGTTGCTCCCTTGGACGCTGTAAATGTGTGAGAGGGTTTTCCCGAACAGGAAGGTTTTGTAGCATGAGCTCTACATGGAAGCCAGTTACAAGGCAGCAGCTGTGGCTCTATGAGGGAGGAAGGATGCCAGGAGCCCTTTGGCCAGGCCAGACTGAGGTTTTGCCTGTTTCCAGCCATGGCAGCCCAAGACCATCCTGCCAGACTTGGCTGGGAGGGAGAGCAGGACACCGAGTGCACGCAGGGACATGTGTGTCACAGCCTGCAGGGGCTGATGGAGCCACTGACCAGCTTGGAGCAGATAAAACACATCCCCTTTCTGAGTGAACAAGCAGCTTCTGCAGAGGCTCTTGGCTGGGTGAGGTTGTGCCAGGCACCGGGCAATCCAAAACTGCTCAGGAGGCTTAAGTGACTGCCCCTTTCAAAGAGGGACATTTTGCAAAAGCCAGTAGCTTGATAGCAAGGAGAAATATTTCAATTATCATGAAAAGAAAAGGCATTCACTGTTCTATTCTAAAATGTATAATATATAAAATTGTTCCAAGTAGGCATTTTTGGCAAACTCAGTAATAACAAGTTTCAACTTGAAAAAGGCAGCAAGAAATTTTTTTTTTTTTTGCACATACTTCAGGATCTTAAAAAGTCCCTCCTTGGATACTCAGAGTATTTTAAATTTCAGTTTTTGCCTTTCTTTACATGTTCCTATTTTCCTTCCTTCCCAAAGGCACCTGTAGGCAGAGTGAAGTATCTCAGCTGAGATGTGAGAGAAACTTAGCAATTAGGAGTGTAGTGTAATCATACAGCAGTACACACTGAAGAGATCTGTAGACACCGCTTTAAGAGAGCAACTACAAAAAATTACTTTGTTCCAAAGGAAAAAAAGACTCACCCGTGCTATAGGGATATTAAACATTGAAATGCAAGATTTGTTTTAGTGTGCAGGCACTCTGGCCTTAATTACCAAGGAGAAATTCCCCAGATCGACATTAAGCCACAGAGCAGCTTAGCTTGAAATTCACTTTTATTTTCAGCATGTCATTATCTGGTAACTCAGTTCCACCCAGAGCTGTGAAAATGTTCAGCCAGAAATGCAAACTCACTTGAAAACAAGAGAGGTTCAAGTTCCAGCCAAAGCTGAAGGTTCACAAAGATTCAAAATAAATAGGAAGATGCAAGTTCACTCTAGTCATAGAATCATGTATTTTATTCCTTGCACCGTGCAGAGGCGGCAGAAAAAGTACTCCAAGAGCCTGAGTCTGGCCATGTAGCCTTGATGAAAACACCTACTGAAAAAATCCCAGTGTTCCATTAGCCTTTCTGTCCTGTCTCCTTGGCCAGCTGCTGGCTGGCTGGTGGACAGGCTGCATGGTTTCCTCTTTGAGTCCCACTGTGCCATCTTTCACTTCTGGCTCGGTGTGTTTCTTGCACCCAGCCAGACTTTACAGTTTTAGGGAGTTCCTCTATACAAGAGCTGATTCTTGCTCCTGGTGTGCCAGGATCAGCTCTTGACCAACATGGGGTCAGGGCCTGTGAGCTCAACAGCAGGTCTGTACCCCTGCTGCTGTCACCTGCTTCAAGAACTTTGCTCAAGTTTAAAATTTCTCTCTTCTTAGCAAGTTTAATCTCCTGTGTTGCATTAGTTTTAGTCAGTTTGTCTCTGTTTACATCAAATTTCTACCTGCTCTTATGCATTTCTTTAATTAGCATTGCCAGTACACTGATTACAGAGCTGGATTTAGTTTGCAAAGGCTCCAAGTGTGATGACATTGGGAGAGGGTTGCTTGTCATTTAAAAAATATGTTCCCCAAAACTCTGCTGTGGCCCCATCTCTTGTGTCAGTCAGAACCTGCATGGGGCTTGGCATCTGGGTCGATAGGATGTCAAACCTCACAGCAAATAAAGAGCATCTGCCATCATCATCCACAGCTCAGCAGATATTTGGTGTTTCTACCAGCTGGAATTTTTAGGGAATGATTGCAGCTGAACTGTTGCCTCTAGGAATCTGTTTCTCATTCACTGCTAAGACATATGAGATACAAGAATTTCTTTTGCTGGAAATCTCCTTGAGAAGAAGAATTACTCTGGGCTATATGCCTCTGCCCCCATGGAGTCTCTTTGGGTGTTAAGAGAGTTGTCAGCTCCTGGGCTTCACGCTCTTCAAGAGAACCCATGTGGGCAGCAGGAAGGAGGTCAAAGGAACTCAGAGCTCAGTGGCAGACACAGGCCTGCAGAAAACAAACTGTTAAAAGAGAAAGATGTATCCTTTGGGAAAGCATCCAAGCACAGTTAATTTAATCCCATCTGCGTCAGTGGAGACATCCTTTGTTCATGGCTCGCTTGTGCGGCGGCTTTATCGACTGTGCCTCTTCCGTCGTGACGGAGGCTCGCACCCTCCACCCCTGTGGTGCCATGGAGAGCCCCTTCCCCAAATGTCAGGTGTGCTTGTAGATGAGAATGGTGTTTCCTAGGGATTGCTTCTTTCTTTGAGAAGCAGCCTGAAACACTGGGTTCTTAATGAATGTTTTCCCTTCCTTCCATGCACACCTTTATTTTGCAGGGGGGAAGGGGAAGCAGCCCCTTGGGAGGTGGGATATCAAGACGCAGCGATGCAGTTAATGGTATGTTAGACTTTGGCACCTCTGCCATCTGTTGTGAGCTGACAGATGGGATGAAATATGACAGCAGAAAGGCTCTTCTGTTTTAGCAAGACACAAGAAAGCTTGAAAAATCACACCTCCTCCCTCCTTTCCCCCCAAACCCACACAACAACAGTGTCACTTGGTCACTTGTTCTGGCTAAGACAAGGAGAAGTTTATGCCTGAGCATGCTCCTGAAAGTCTTCGAGGGGAAAGTGAGCAGAGTGGATCAGAGCAGAGCTGCTCAGAGGCACTGGAGCCTGGAGGGACCACCACACTTTCTCTGCTCTTTCCACGTGGATGGGAATTAGGAACCGGTGCTTTACTGGGCCAGGGAGGAGTCTCTCCTTGGCAAGTCTTGCTGTTTACTTGCTCACTCATGGTAATTAGTGGCTGCATGGCTCATGCAGCAGGGACATTTGGCCTTACCTGTGGCTGGTGAGAAAACTCCTCATCTGGTACCTGAGGATTAGCCAATTTCAGATTCTCCCTGAGACAGAAACATTTCCTGTTGGAAACCCACACTGACTGTCTGTAGGAGTACCCAGGGCAAGAGCCAGCCCTCAGGAGGGCCCAGCTTCTTTACAGGCATGTGTATTTTGTAGTTCATCCCAATGCATCAGCCTGGTGCTGTGAACAGTCACATTTTCAAGGCAGCTCAGCGTCCTGGGTACCAACCACATGTTTGTGGGAATCTTGCCTCAAGGCCAGAGGTGCAAATGTCAGCCAAGGGGCTCTGCCCCATTAGGCATGTCAAGCACTCCTGAAAATTAGCTCTGTGGGTGATGACAGTAACGGATGACAACCTTCCGCTAAGTAACAAGCTCTTGGTATTTCTCTCCTCTGGCACAAGCTTTCAGTTTTCTGGTGATTTTTAATATTTTTTCCTTTCCAACGGACACACCAATATAATGCTTCTAACTAATTTGTCTTTTAGGATTTCATTGTGACAGTGGTCTTCTCATTCTTGTGGCTAGTGAGCTCATCTGCTTGGGCTAAAGGACTGTCAGATGTAAAGGTTGCAACTGATCCTGATGAAGTGCTGCTGCTGCTGTCTGCCTGCAAACAGCAGTCCAACAAATGCTTGCCTGTTCGCAGCCCTGTTATGTCAAGCCTCAACACTTCGGTTGTAAGTGACTTTGGTTGCTGCTGTTCACCCTTACCTTGCAATGTATTTTCATCTTTTACCCGTGTATTGACCTAAATTGGCTGGTGTAAACCAGTTAGCTGACATGATTTAATTGGAAGTGCAGTCTTGCTGCAGGGAAAGGCAGGCTGTGACTCACAGCAGCTCTGCTGGAGCCAGCAGCAGGATGAATGTGGAGGGTTGGGAGAGGGAGAAGGCAAAGTATCTGTCCAAGTGTGTTGTTTGCCCCTCTGCTTTTAACTAGCTCACTGCAACACTTTTGAAAAGGGGTCTGTGTGCTCCTTTAGGAAAGAAAGGTTTGTGCCTTACAAATTCCTTTAAAAATCCTCAAAAAACCAACACAAAATTGGACTTCAGAATGTTAAAAAAAAAAACCAAACACAATAAAACCCCTCCAGGCCAGCTGACCAATTAAGATCTCTCTTTTTAATTAGTTTCTTTCAATTTTATCTTTCCACAATTTCTTTAAACTAAATAATGTTTTCAAAAAAAAAAAAAAAAAAAATTGGTCTAAAAACTCAACCTTTTTTTGGAAACAATAAGTGAAGCAGACACCTTGTGAGCTACAGCTAAGGGAGGTGAATTTGGTAATTTGCTCCAAAGCTGAGAGAATTTTCCAGTGGGTTTTGGGAGAATCATAGAATGGTTTAGGTTGGAAAAGGTCTCTAAGATCATAGAATCCAACCACTAACCCAGCACTGCCAAGTCCAGCACTAAACCATGTCCCCAGGTGCCATATCTACACTTATCCCCATGGATGGTAACCCCACCACTTCCCTGGGTAGCCTGTTCCAGTGCTTGACAATTGTTTCAGTGAAGAGATTTTTCTCTAATGACCAATCTGAGCCTCCTCTTGCACAACTTGAGGCCATTTCCTCTTGTCCTTGGGAAGGAGGGGTTGGGAGCAGCTTTGCCTTCTCCTGGGACTGTGGCACGTCCATAACATTAGGTTGAGCTGTGAGACCGTGGCTGCTGGTGATGAGCTCCTCTTCTTCCCACCCAGGTCTTTGGCTACTTGAACTTTATCCTCTGGGCAGGCAACATTTGGTTTGTGTTTAAGGAGACGGGCTGGCATTCCTCAGGCCAGCGGCACCCTGCGGACACCATGGAGAAGCAGCCTGGCGGCTACAACCAAGGTGGCTACAACCAAGACAGCTACGGGCCAGCTGGTGGCTACAACCAGCCAGGCTCCTATGGCCAGGTGGGTGAATATGGCCAGTCCCAGAGCTACGGGCAGAGCGGGCCAACCTCCTTCGCTAATCAAATTTAGGGCTCACACAGCGCAAGCTCTCGTGTCCCTCACGTGTAGAGTTTAACAGGTCTCAAGTTTCAGTGGCGCCAGATTTTTAAGGGTTCTACATAAATTAATACTACAACACAGTGTTTAATGTCCATTGAAGGTCTAAGCCCGCCTTGTTTGGCAGATGGGAGGTAGCCAGTGGGCTGGAGTTGGCCTTTTTTTCCCTGACTAGCCAGACACAGGGGATGTGCTCCTTGCTGGTGACCTGGAGTTGCTGTTGTAGTACGTACTGTAGAGATAACTTTATGGTAGTTTTGTATGTGTTAAGATGGTAGAAGCATTTTGTAGCCTCAAGTCTGTAGTATTTAATATGCATAATATAATTGAATTTCCTTCTGCATTTTGGTGAAAAACAGAAGTGTTTTACTATGATTTCTACAAATTATTCTGTATATCCATGCATGTAACATTGTACCTAAATTTTCAAAACTGCCTGTCTGTGACTCTTCAGAGCATTTGTTTTGGTTACACCTTTTTGTTTCAGAAGATTTTACTATTATTTCAGTTAACTGAGTTGTCCATCTGTAATTTAGTGCATGGATAAGCAGTTTCATACTACCAAATGTCTGGACTGTATAAATGGAACTTCTTGACTTCTGCCACTATATTTTGTTAAATGTCTGTTTAAAAGAAGTATGCATCTTTTATATATCTTTTGCAGAGCTGAATATATGGCTTACCCAAGTTCTGAATGCTTTGTAACTAAACTGTTTTTCCTTGAAATGGCATTCAGTAGTCTATATGGTACCTGACCGATGTTTATTCCATTTAACTCAGCTAAGTATTCCTTCTATAAATCACTATTTCTATGGATGTTTTGTGAATCTTTTAATGTGAGCTGTGGAGAATAAGGACCAAGTAACTGTGTTATATGTTTACAAAGGTATTTATTTAACTAAGATAACAGAGGTGCAGATATCAGTATACAAAATCATGTGAAAATGTCCTGTTGCTTGATGCAGCAACATGAAAACTGCACGTGTTGTTGTGACCTTACAAAGCATAAATATTCCTTTATGCCCGCTTACGAGAAGAAAACCTTTCTGTCCGTGCTGTTTCGAGATTGTTAGATATCCCTCTGTTAGGTCGCTGCTCTGAGCGCTAGCTTGGTGCTACTGGAGAATGTAACTGGATTGACCAAATAACCCAGGCTCAGAGGAACTCATCCTAAAAGAGCCAGAGCCAGACTTGTAGCCTGTTTGGATTCCTCCCCGGGAAATTCAACCCTTCCTCACTACAGCATATGGGATGCATTGATACAAATGAAAGCCTGAAGCACAATGTACTAATCGAAACTGATCATCTGCATTTCTAGATCAAAGTGTTTCAGTATATAATCGTATTGTATGAGCTGTAATGTTGAAAGCATCTTAGCTTAAAACAGCTTAGTCTCTTTTATGATTGTTGTAACCAATTTATGGCTACTTGGTGGATGAATCTATATTGTGATATCTATTTGACCCTAATAAAGTTATTGCATACAATGCATGTTTTTCAGAGTATGTTAATATTGAAATATCACTGCCAAATAACGAAGGTAGCTATTAAAGAAAAATACCTATTCCTGTGCCTAACCTTATTGGTCATATTCTTACTGTTTTCCAACACTTTTATGGGGATTGTTTTAATGTACAGTGGAGTATGACACTTCTGCAGACACCTGTCATTAAAGGTCAGTATCACAAGTTTTTTCAAAAAATTAAAAGTGTGCAGTTTAATACCTGCCTGCCTCTTCACCTCTCTTTCCACTGTCAGTAGGACAAGCCCAGTGCTGTGCTAACCATCCCAGGTCTGAGGATTGCTGGAAAGCCATGCGTGAGTAGTAGAGAAAACAAACTGGAATATCTGAATGTTTTCGTGTTCCAAATGAGAGCAAGATACAATTTTCTGGGTTAATGAAAAATTTTATTTTGGCTCTTTGTTTGGGGTTTTTTAATTTGGGTGGTTTTTTGGCTGGTTTTTTGCTTTTGGGGGTTTTCAGTTGGTTGGTTGGTTTTTGGGGAAGGGCTGTTTTGTTGGTTGGTTGGTTGTTTTTCTTCTTTTAAATTTGGAAAAAAGTTAGATATTGGCAAGTCAGGAGAAAGTGAAATCTGTGTGTGTGGCAAGGGGTGTGTGGGATGTGTGCTCTTCGTACCTGCTCCCACATAGTTTTTGTTATTGTTGTTCTTTTAAATTCCGTTTGTATTGGTTGATGAGGAATATCTCAAAACTAAGCTCCCATATTGAAACTTCTCCACTAGAAATGCTTTTTGTGTCAACTAGCTTTCTCTTCATAAACTTTTCCACCCAAATCAGCAGGGTCCCATTCCCAAGCTTTTCTAGCCAATGCTGAGGGATGGAAATGAGTTTTGCTTTGGTTTATTCCTGCATTTCAAACCAGATGAAATTCTTGTGTAACCATGTGAGCACAGGACTGGAGCTTTCTGGAGTTCACACCCCTGGAGAAAGGACAGATTCTAATACAAGGCTGGGAACAGAATTATGTCATATTTTGGCTACTATTTTCATAACTCCAGATCTAAAGTTTTCTCATGAAGGGCAGAGCTGGTGGAAGAGTTAAAAGTAAGAGGCACATGTTTTCATGGAAGACTTGCCCTTTGCTTTACCCAGCTGGCCAGATCTTCACAGGCACCTCGGCTCCTTGCTGCTGTTACAGAATAGTTGAGCTGGTTGTTACCATTTGGGGCCTGTAATCTTCACTCTGAATTAGGAAGGAAGAAAAATCTCTTCATCTGTAACTTCCCAGATTAATAAAGTATGGCAGCAGCAAAAGTGAAAACAAAAATGTTGCGTGCACTTGTCTGTGTTATGTAAGAAAATGTATTTGAATGTTTCCTCAGTCTTTCTATGAATTTGAGTCTTATCACATCCTTTTGCAGTTGTTGAGAAATTGTAAGTTTATTTCAACTGGGAATAGTGACTGCACAGCCAAGGGTTGAGCAACTGATGAAAAAGACTGCATTTGAAGTTACCTGGATTTAAGACAAATAGCGAAGTAAACTTGAGAATCCTTTGTGAAACTGCTGCTGGCAGCGTCGTTGCTTTCCTACTTCATCGTTAGTGAGTATCTCTGCCAGTTAGTTAAATAACTAGGTCAGCCTGGGAAAAAAAAAAACAACGTGTTCCTTGATCTTCTATGCTGTCCCTCCTGTTTTCTCATGTGTTTCTGTTTATAGCTCATTTCTCAGCTACCCAAGTTAGGAGCATGTTTGCATTATCAAGTGTGAAGCTATGGGGGAGAGGCAGGTACATTCTGGTGAGTGTGGTGGAGAGGGGGGAGCACAGGACTTTCTCTCCAGGTGCCTCAGAGGCCAAGGAAGGGGCACATTCACCTGCTGGTTTGGGGCTTCCAAAACCTTGCTTGCTCTTGGCTGGGGAGGGGATGCACTTTGCAGAGCTGGAGCAGCAATGCCCTCCATGGGAAGGTGCTAGAGAGGGCAGGGAGGGTGATTCTGGGTACCACTGGCTCTGCAGCCTGCTTTATTTCCTGCCCAGCACATCAAGAAGACAAGGATGAGTTCAGATGCAAATGTTCTGCCCTGAATTGATGGGGTTGGGGTTTTTGTGTGTGATATTTTTCCTGATGACCAAATCTCCTTCAGTGTAGCCATTGAGCTGCACATAACAGAGTCTCAGTGATAGCAGCTAAGACGTGGAGAAAGTTTGTGCTCCTCTTGCATGAATTCATGTTGCAATTGCCTGACCAGATTATTATTTCCAGTCTTTATATGCTCTCAAAATGAATGAGCAATCCAGACTGTAGCCCTGAATCAATCTTGGCTGAAACTGTGATGCGGTGATGAAAGAGGCAGTGGCATCAACATGCATTGCACCTCCCTGTAGTCTGCTCCTGACAGTATCTCCAGAGTTTCACAGTTAGTATGACAGACAGATTGTGAACTACTGAGTAAAAGCTGCCACGTATTATTGCATCCTTTTCTGAAAAAGTTCTTCTCATATTACGCCATGTCATGTCACAAGCATTTAGTCCTTTGTTCACTAGTTCTAAGATAGATTTGAGTCAAAATTCCTTATGTATGTGAAGGGATGGTCTACTTAGCTTGTACCCTTCCTAACTTAACTATTCTTTCTTAGGATTTCTTTTTATTCCCTGCTTCTGCTAAACACAAGAGTTTTTCCTTTTGGAATTCTCTAACATCAGCAATAATCTGTATTTTGCTATTAATATCTGATGCTGATTATCCCATCATTTGTCAATGCCATCTATCCTTATTATGAAGATCTTAGCATTTCAATATGAAATTGTAATAGTTCAGTGGGGAGGCATCCCATTTGTTGCATTTCGTTTCTTTTCTTACATTTTTATTGTTGTGTCCCCCTTTAATGAGATTTTAGGTTTTTAAGAATATAGCTGCCTTTCTAACGTCTAAATGTCCTATAATACAACATTTATTGGAGGAAAAATTACTTGGCAATAGTATTTTCAGGATTAAAGATCATGTAGTTCCATCCCCGCTGCCATGGGCAGGGACACCTTCCACTAGACCAGGTTGCTCAGAGCCCCATCCAACCTGGCCTTGAACACTTCCAGGGATGGGGCAGCCACAGCTTCTCTAGGGGAAGCATTCAAGCTGTTACCTGCCTGGGTGCAAGTTAGCAGCTCTTCTCCTGCAGCTCCTGAAGGGTTTGCCAGTGAAATGAAGTCTGAGAGGCCAGGAGATGTGAATGCATCTCCTGTTTCAGGTATTCCCTTGTGCCTGTGTCCCTCTGATCCTGCCCACTGTGGGCAGGCCCTCCCCTGCCCTGCCCAGGGTCATCTCTAAGGGAGTCAGGGTTCTGTCACACACACACACGTTTCACAACATCAGCCTTCTTGAAATGCAAAAAGCATTTCCTTAAAAAAAGGAGGGGGAAAACTCTGGGAAAATACCAAAAGTGAAGCAGAGGCTGTGACTTTTTGCAGTGGCAATTATTTTAAGTGAACTGCCTGTAAAGATTTTGCAGTTTGAAGTGGCAGGTTGCGTATTTTGTGAAGACAAGATTGTTAACATGTGAAACATGCTAAAAATTGACCGATAAAAGCACCTGGATATTTCAAACATAAATAGTGTGTATCAAAATAGCTACAGAGCAGATGGCCTGACTCCCCACACACCTTGCTGACCAGAATACTCGAGCAACACATGCAGCCAAAATCTCACTGTCTTCAAAGCTGATCATCTGCAAAGGCAAGGGTTATCCTCATGCTACCCTTTATCTGTCAGGCACAAACGCTCCTGCATACGCTAATTAGTGTATCCTAGAGGAATAATGAACCCCAGGTTTGTTTGAACTTGTTACTACCCCAGCAAAGCAAATCACCTGTTCTAGAGCTCAGGCTCTCAAACGCCGGTGAGATTAAAACAACTGTGAGCTGAAATCTGATCTACGGTGGAAAGATTCCAAAACACAGAGGGCTGGGTTTGCCAACCTGCTCACAATACTGCCTGCCACTGATAAACGGGCAACTGAGTCTGTTTCTCACTCTCATTTTTTACCTTGGACGCTAAGACCAAACATACCCATTCCGCGGATTAACCGGGATGTAAGGCTTTTCATGCCTCCTATGGTTCAACAGATGTGAAAGGGAATTAGCACTTCGACGTGATATCAAGACTCTTTTTTTTTTTTTTTAGCTGATGGCAGATTACTAAGCCTGAATTCTTGTTTCATTTTAGTGTGTTAATTGATGGGATAATGAGCATTGATTATATGTGTTTTGGCTTCTCATTACAATTACAGGCTGTTTTATTCATGAGCCAGTCCTAAAGAATGCACTAGAGATCTAAGACAGCTTAAACCTCTCAGAAAAAGGCTCTGAATTGTTTGAGTAATGACACTCTTAGATGGAAAATTAAAGGTTCTCTTTTCCCATGCTTTTTAAGATAATTAAAATCCAAGAACAGTAAGGTGGTGAACATCCTTATTCATTAGCCTTCAGTAATTTAGCTTCTACTAAATGAGGAAAACATTTTAATTCTCCAGGCCATCTGTTGCAGTCTCCTTTGTGTGTCCTGTTACATAAAGTCTCATCATGGATAGTTTTAACATCAGTATTGTATCCTTTCACCAGGAGTGATGAGCTGGATGAGGTAGTTGAAGTGACTACCTATTAAGAGACCATCCTGGGATTAAAGCAGCTGCTTGGTCTTTTAAGTTGAAGTTACCCTGTCTAGACACCTCTAGGCAAAGGATCCGCAGAGAGGAGCCCCTGCATGGGGATAGGCAGTGTGACAAGCTGTGTTTTCTAATGGCGATATCCATGCCAATAAATAACAAAGTTCATCGGAGCCTTTCCAGTTCCTCTAATGTGCAACTGCTCTGCCATATGTCTCCGTGCTGCTCTTGGAAAGCAGGCACTCTCTGTTCAGGTAGGAACCACAGCAGAGGCTCCATGCTTGGATGCTGCTTTGGAAGTGGTTTGGAGACAGAGCAGCTCTCTTTGCACTGTGATGGGGAAATAGAATAAATATTAGAGTAGGAGTGTGCTCACCTAGGATAAATGCTGGATCAGGAACTGGGAAATGCTTGGATTCTGACTCAAGCTGTAGGAGTAACTCACTTTATAGCTTGGGGCAAGTTACATTATCCCACACCGGGGAAGTTTCTCATTAAAATTATAATTTGTATAGATGAACGGACACAGTGTCGAAGTTATTCCTGATGCAAAGTTACATCCCCACAGGTCTAAGAGGATCCAGGTTCCATTATGAGTTTGGTGTGTTTCTGTCAAATTCTCCTGTAAAATACAAGCCCCACTACTTGCCAGCCCAGCAGTGCCTTCCAGGGGCTGCTGTAGGCCGCTGCATTTAGCTGGCTCCACGATTCCCAGGTAGCGTTTACATTATTGACAGGCATTGCTACAAGCAGGCTGCTTCCAGGGGCAGAGCTTCAATCCACCTGCTTGCTGTTACTCCAGTTGCTTGGAGATCACAAACACCCTGGCCTCGAGATGTGTGGCTGCAGAACAAGTGCTCCCAGCACAAAACAGTACTCGGTCAATCAGCCAGCTCCTGCTTCCACCAAAAAAGGCCCTCTGGCTGCTGCAGGCATGCCCAAGGGGTAAGTCATGGCTTTGTTCTGGCATCTGGGTGATCTGCCATTTGTCTTGGAGCTCATTATTTGGATTCGTTTGTCTCTATCACATGCTCTGTAATTAGTTTCTAGCAATTCAGCACAAGGTAAGCAGGTTTTAGGTTTTGATTGAAAGCCGGGAGGTGCTTCTCACAAATGTGAGTCCTCCTGGGAAATAAAAGCTATGTGCCTGCTCCAAACTGAGAGCACTGGTGAGGAGGGGATGGCAGACCCCTCTGCACTTCCCTGGGAATGGGTATAAAACTGAGAAACTTCTGGGCCCTCTTTCATGTTCTGAAGAAATTACATGAAGTATGTTGCAATGTCCCTCACTTAAAATTAATAATCAGCTTTAGTAACAGCTCCAGGCTGCTCACTTAGGGGAGGGATTAGAAGCTGTGTGATGTTCTTGTGTTGCTTGTAGGGGCCATTTTCCTTTCCACTGTGAAGGAAAGGCAGTCTTCCTTGGGAAGCCCTGAGTTCCTGGGGGATTAAATAAAATCAGATAAAATAAATTAAATAAAACAGAAATGAGCAAGCTCGTTCATGGAGAAATTAAATACCCAACACAATTTACGAGGTAATAATTGTGCCTCTCTGCTTTCTCACCACCAGCGTACCCATAGCCAAGCAGCTGACATCAATTCAAGGTAAGGGGACCCCTTCATTGCCCCTTTGGGGTTCAGGTCTTTCACAGCCCACGTGCAGAAAATTCTGGTGATGTCACAGGGTTGCACAGGCTGTGCAGATCCTCAGCTGATGCAAGTCAGGAGGGTCTCATGGGTCCCTGTGCCCGGTGCTCCTGTGTTGGCACACCTCCTCTTCTGCTTGCCTTTTCATTAAAAGTTACAACATAAATCATCTGTGTAACCTCTGCTAACAGAGGCTTGTGAACATGCAGTCTTTCAGAGTCATGCATGAGCGGGGGGAATGAGTCCAGCCAAAATCCCAAGTATGCCATAATGCTGAAGTGCAACACTGATGCTCAGACACAGACATTCCTGTGCAGCCAGCTTCCCTAATGGGCCATGTTTTCCCTGATACAGGTCTCTGGGAGTCCAAATGCATCCAGGAGATGGTCCCCATGGCCTGTTGCTGTGGTGTGGCAGGTCCTTGCTGGATGCCCAGGGTCAGGATAGACCAGATGGGTCTCAAGCCCCACACTGTGTCACAGCCCTAGCTCTGAAGGAAAGCTTCCTTTAGGGTGTGGTTCCGTGGGGCATGAAGCATGTTGCTGGCCCACTCCAAATAAAATCTGGGCCAGGTCCTCTGGGGGTATAAACAGTTTCAGTCTCATTAACTTTAATGAAACTACACCGATTTCTACCCACCTAGAATGGTTCTAACAGATTCCTTTCAATTTTATCTCAAAAGCCTTTTTTTTTTTTTTTTTGGATAAACTTTTCCTCCCTCCAGCTCTAAGAAAAGGCTCAGACCTTGAAAAGGCTTTTGCTACAGCAGCTTTGGTGTATAACAACTATGCTGACCCCAAGGGCAAGCTCAGCAAAGCTGAAACCAAGAGCTTACTACAATCTCAGTTTTGGCATGTCATACAGGTGAGGGGGTTTGCTAAGTGGGTGGCACTGGGACAGCCCTGGCCAGGCAGTTTGGGTGCAGGAATGGCAGCTCAGGCTCTGTCCTGCAGCTGGGCAAACATCAGTCCATGGGGTAATCCCAAGTGAGACTTTAGGGACTTGGTACAAACATATTCAGTGACTTAGTTGCTTTATGTTGAGCCTGTGTCTAACACAGGGCCGAAGGAGGGGGACAGCAATAAACCATGGCTGATGCCTGCTTGAATTTGTTTAAAGAAAACAGGGCAATTGCAAAAAAAAAAACCCCAACCAACCAAATAAAAACCCTTGGATGATGACATGAGGCTGTATTTATGAAGAGAAAAAACCCCATGGCATTTAATGAGGTGTTTGGTGGTTTGCCAGAGCACTGACCCAGTACTGACCCTGTGCCACGGTCACTGCGGTCACTGGTGGGGCTCCTGGGAGAGAGGGGCAGAAAGCCCTCACCCACCTGGCTGGGTATGGTGAAAAACAGCCATAGCAGCACTTGTGGCTGTAAACTTCCTGCAGGGATTTTTTTTCCCTCCCTAAATTAAAAAAACCCACCAAAGCAAAACAAAAATCCCCCCCCATTTTATCAAGTGGTAGGAAAAGCTATATAGGACTAATAAAAAAGAGCTCAACTAAGTAAATGAGAGGGGTAATACATTTTCTTCCAAAAATAATAAAATCACGACTGGTTGGGGAGGGGAAATTGTAACCAAATTAGAAACTAGGCACCCTGTTGAAAAAGAACTGAAAATATCACTGGCCAATTAAACTTGGGATCCTGAGATGGTTTGGAAATTATTAAGCTAAAAAAACTATCCTGGAACTCTAGCAAGGTTTTTTTGTAAGGAAATGTGAATAATAGATATGTTACAGAATTTTAATTATCCATTGCAACAGGAATGCCCAACAGGACCAAGAGTAGCAGTACTAAAGTTATGCCTGTAAAATCAACATTTTCTGAGACCTCCACAATATATATTTGTATTTATTTGAATATTACATTTAGGAGGGTTGGTTGGTTGGTTGTTTCCTCCTCCCAGTTTTATCAAGACACAGAACTCCCTTTTTTCCCAGCAGTTATCAGCTATATCATCATCATTGTCAGATTTTCAGTCATGATTAGCTGTCTTTTAAAAGATATATTCTGGATTCTGGTGGAAACTTTGAGGACTGGTTGTTCTCCTTTCTGATTGCAATAATATTTCTGTTTGAATTTCTCTGGATACCTCTAGAAAAACTAATATAAATGTGGACATAACAACCTGAATGGGAAAATAGAAAAATACATTAATATTTACATAGGTAATGTCTTTTTTTTTTTTTTTCCTAATGATGCAATTAAAAAAGGAAGTTCATGCTTAATTTTTTTTCATTTAAAATCCTCTCTAGGGCCAAGAAAACAAACCAAGGTACCAGGAAATAATTTCTTCCTTGGATGAGGAGTCAGAGAACAAAATTGATTTTGAAGATTTCATGTTCTTGTTAGTCTGTCTCACTTTAATGTCTGACCTGCTGCAGGAGATCAAAAATGTGAAAACCACAAAATGACCTGTGATTCTAAAGAAGAAATGGCTTGGCACTGTATGAGGAAAGCATGAGGGGGCTACACACAGAGATACCACTGTGTGCCTGGATACCCTGTGCTGGTCCCTTTTAAATGGAATAAAGTCGTCCAAACCTGGCTGAACTTATTCCTCTCTAAAAACACTCCATGACATTGGTGCTCAGGGATTTGTGTCCACTACGTTTGGGCTTTGGGGGAGCGAGTGACTGGCTCCTGCTGGGTCCAAGACCAGTTAAGAGCTGGGAGCAACCTCCAGCCCCGTTGAATGCCAGGGAAAGGCAGCCTGTTCTCTCCCAGACCTCCCCATCTTCTCCCTACATTAGAGTGGAGGATGATGGAGACACAGCTGCCAAAACGTGCAGCCCCATCCCTCGAGGCAGGGCTGCCCAGCTCCCCGAGTTCTCCCAGTTATCCCAGGGGGCTTCAGCCCTGAGCAGGGCATTACTAGTGATGGATTTCACACTGGTCAATGACCACAAAATCTCTCTTAGGTAAACACTGATTTTAGCCTCTGTGGTTTCCACCCCACCGTTAACCCCGCTGAAGGGAGCATTTGTTTACTTTTATTTCCTCCTCCAACTGCTCTCTTCGTTTAGAGATCACAATGGAAGGAATTTCAAGTCCAACATTTGCAGGGCATCTTTAACAGTGCTGTGCTTGTATGACCAGAGGAATGACCCAAACATGCCAGCCAGCTGAATCTGCTGTTCATGAAACTGTGAAAAGCAGAAACCAGATTAAGAGGTGGTCCAGATCAGGGATGGTGGGAAAAAAGGGTGGCCACTAATTTGTCTGTATTGGAATGGAGTGATACTGGTTAGGGCCAGAGCCTTAGATTAAATGCTCATCATCCTAATATTTGGTTTGATTCCTACCTACAAAGCCCTGGCACACATACAGCTTCTCCCCATGACTTCCTACTTCATATCTGGCCTTAACGCTCTGGCCTACTGAACTTGGGAAGTTTTTAAAATCTGGCTTTAGTCTAATCTTTGAGGAGGTGAGTCAGGGCAGGGCTTTGCATGCTGAACATTCTTCTGGGAGCCCAGGGCCACACACACTGTATGTACAATTTTTCATAAGTCTTTCAGGGAAGAGAAATATATTTTTCAACTGTCTTGCTATAACTGTACCTTCAGTAAGTGGACCCTGCAGTCTGAGACATGTTTTCCCTGTCTCTTCCTCCCTCAGAGTAAGTGTTGTGTTACTTTTTCATGTAAGTTTAAACTTGCCCTGGGTGCATACACTTCTGAAGTACCTGTGTGATGCACACCCCACCTCTGTGCTGCCATGTCCTGGCCCATGAAGTCTTCTCAGCAGCTACATCCACTCAAATGGTTATTGCAGCAGGTCTCTTTGCAGAGAGAGGTAGAGGTTTGCATTGTAGCCTGCCAAGGAAGTGGTTAAAATGCGGCTACATGGTAGGAACCTTCTCCGGGAATGTTGGAATGATTTCTCCAGCAGTGTTGGAAAGATGCCACATGGTGCAAGCCCCTAGGAGCTCACACAGAGAAGATGAAAAGCTTTGTCCCAGAATTATGTTCTCTGCAAAGTGTGATAGTTTATGAGCCTCAAAGGAGTGCTCTGAAATGTCTCTTCAAAAAATAAAATCTCTTCGTTTCAAGCTCAGTCAGGGAAGATAGATGTAGAAGAGATGGTGGTTTATGGCTTTTTGAATTCACAGTTTTTAATCCTGCACTGACTTTTACTGCAGTCGATGGTTTACAAGGTTTCCAGTGAAGCTGTGTCTCCTCACTTTGCTCACCTGCTCTTCCCTCCCCCCTACATAAGTGTTTACAGCCCTAGAACTGAGTCCTCATCCAGCAAAGGTAAACAACAAATAATGTTCAACAGCCTCTGGGCCAAAATGGGTTTATAACAAAGTTGGGGTTACAACAAATGAATGTGTGATTGTTTGTCAAAGATCCGCTGAGTCTTAAACAGGACCTGGAGTACTGAGTACTGCCCCTTGCAGTAATGGGTGGCACCCTCACATTTCTGACACCCATAGGGCAAACCCTGGAACCAAGGGACCAATTTCCATTTGTGATTTTCTCTTCCTTTTATTCCCCTTGCCATGGTCTTGCTTTCTTGGCTGCTATCTGCTGGATCTCGATGTGTAGAGAAACACAAAACACAACACATGCTCCCGGGAAGCTGCTGCTGGAATCAATGAGGGGGCAGGACCTCTCAGGTGGAGGGAAGCAGCTCCTCAGGTGAGCAGTAAAACCAGCAGCCCAAACAGATGCAGGAGCTCTTCAGTGAGCAAAATCAGGCCTCTGATTGTCCTGAGATGATCAATAAACGATGTACAGAATACCAAGAGCATTTCCACTCCTGCAATCTCTCACACACAGAAGTTGGTTGGCTTCTGGGCACTCAAGCATCACTGGAGCAAAGGAGAACAAGCATCATGGTAGATGATTTTGGTGAGTTTTGTCTTGCTGTGCATTATTACCGGGCGCCTTGTTAAGCATTAGTCAATGTTACAAACTGAAAAAGGAGCTGCCTGGAAAGGCAGCTTTGAGTGGATAAATTGATGGGTGCCAGGTCTCTGCTTGAGTGTGGAAAATGAAGCTGGGTAGTTCTGGGAACTGTCCAAGTACTCTTACAGCAGGCACAAGCAGAAAAATCTACAACCCAACCCTGAGACCCTTCCTCCTCCTCCTCCTCCAGCTGTTGCCCAGACAGCCTTCCCACTATTTCTCTGATTTGTTTTCCTAGGAGTATGAGATTTGTTTACTTTGACATCTTTACTTTGACACCTGGGATTGTTGGAGGAAGCCTCTGTACAGACACTGACCCATTTCCTGCATTTGCTGGTGAATTCTTCTTGATCCTGTTGTTCTGCCTCCATCCCCACATAATGCTCGTTTGAGCATTTTGAGCATTTTGTTTGAAGAAAACCTGTACTAGCAGACACATCCAGGTTAACCAGGTTAACCATTATATGACAGCTTTTTCCTCTGAGGCTGGCAGGGGCAAAAACCACACTGGGGATAGAATATCCACAGGTAAATATCCCTTTTTCCATGGGACACTATAGCTGGTGTCATGGCTTCCCTTCATGCCACTATGTGGATTATATAGGGTTTTGCCTAATTAATTAATGAAAGTAAATTGCAAAATTACCTTCTTATTAAACTGATTTCACTGCAGAAATAAGGCTGATTACTTCCCTGACAAATTTTAATTAGGCAGCTACAACAAACTGTAATAAAGAGCACAAATTAAAAACAGAACATACTAGATGTGGCTTTTTCAAATGTTGTGTTAGTACCAGGGAACATACACAGTGATTAAATTATACAGAAAAAGCTAATTTTTTCTCCTAGGGTAAAAATCTATCTTCTTTCTAGGGGAAGAAGTATTTATATAAAAACATCACATTAATAACCAACACATCAGTAAGTGTTTATTGGTAGTTGCTTTCCAACAGCAGCTCTTGCACATTCTGCAAGACTCTGCCATTACAGTGCTCTTTATTTCTCCTCTAAATTTATACTTGTAGTACACATGACCCAAGGTTACTGCAAAGCCTCTGAGGACAAGAAAGGCTTTATTACCTGCACATAGACTCCTCAATTTGTCTTTCCTCTTTTAGCTTTTTAGGGCTTGGATCCAGCTCAGCTGAAAACAGAACACAATTTGATAAGTATTTGCATAAGAATTGTAAGCAGAGGCCCACACAAATAAAGCATTAATTAATGAGCACCTAAAGCCTTCTGCTGAATGCAGCCTGAGGCCAAGCAATGCTGGGAGTGCTCAAGTATATGTGAGGGAAAGAGTGGGTAAGCACAGCAAATTAAAGAAAAATGCTTAATTCTTCTCCAATACTCCAGCCCTTGAGACTGTAGAAGAATTGCAGACTTCTTATGCCTGTTAAAAGGATAACAAAGGTCAAAATGAAAGCTCTTCCACATGGAACTGAATTCATCCAGAAGCTCCCAGGCTGTGTTGTGTCCAGGATGCTGGATTCTGGTTGAGGAATGATGGTGCTCTGAGCTGCCCCCCAAGGAGGGAGAGGGTGCCCCACAGCCTGGGCAGTGTGGCGGTGCAAAGTGGGGCTGTGGGTGTTGGGGTGGGTGTTTGGGGTCTGCTGATGCCCTGGGACAAGCAGGTAGTACCTCGGAGTTGCAGCAGAGAGACAGGTTTGTGCTGCCTGATGCAGGCTCTGGGGGGATTCACCTCCTCTGTGGGAGTAAAAAGACCATTGATATAACAGGACAGTGGGCTTTGGACTTGAAAAAAGCCTAAGAGAGCCTGGAGACTTTTGAAATCTCAAGTGACCATTTTCTTTATGATGTTGCATGCATACATCTGACACGCTGGCAAGGGACTCCTAAGGAAACTGGCTTGCAGCTTTCATGGGAGGCAGCCGTGCTCTGAACACACCTGCTGCCGCTGCCCCCACCTGTTATAGCCAGAACCTTCACAGGAGAACATTTTGGCTCTGGTTCTCTCCTTTTTTCTAGCCCAGAGAAATGTTTAGCAGCTCTTCCTCAGGCATTTAACTGAGAGCTGTCAGCTGCTGCATATTTCAAATCAGCTCATAAATTCTGATAAAAGGAAAACACCCTCTTTTTGCAAAGCTCTTGGGAGAGAGGTCAGGGTGTTGGACTTCCCAGGCTGAGCAGATGGAGAGCTGTTTTGTCCTGCCATAAAGGTATGTGAAATACCTCCTTGCACTAGACATCTGTTCATATACCAGGAAATAAATGCTGGTATTAATTGGAAATGGGAGGTTGTTGATGTCCATGACCTAGTTCAGTTGTGTTGCTGTCTTGAGCACAAAACTTGCATGCTGGTAGCCTTAGAAAGGTCCAGGCAGGTCTTGTTTTTGGGGTTTTTTTGTAAGCACCGAGAGCTTAGGAAAGGCAGGACTGTCCCCTTGAGCTGGAAGCCACTTGATCTGTCTGTGTGCTCTGCTGCAACCTGGGACCATTTTGCTGTTGACAATTATTTCATAACAAGATTCCTGGCTAGATGTGTGCATCCCAATGAGTACTAGGCGCTAACAGGGGCCAAGAGGTGCCTTAAGATCGATTGAAGCACGTAGTCAGTTTGTTAATGTAATGGAGAGCCTGAACTTTAGCTAAAAAGCGAACGGATTGAAACAGTTGTGTACCGATTGCTACATCTCAGGTCTCTGTAACGACTCAGAACCAAACACTGCCCTCAGGGTCTCTTTGGGAGCTGTCGTGGCTGTCGCGGAGAGCGGCTGTGCCTGCCTGCCTGACCCGCGCTGGGGCTGGGGTGGAGATGGGCTGGTGCTGCCCCAGGGGAGAACGGGAGGGTTTGGCTTCTGGGGTCGTAGGGAGCCCAGGCAGTTGGTTTGGCACTTGGTTTGCTCGGAAGGGATGTATTTAACTTGTTGCTAAGATGCTTCTGCTGCCGTACTCCTATGGAGCCCCACAAGCTGCTGTGCTGCCTCCCTCCGCATCTGCCCTGGAGCCGGGTAACCAGGGAAAGGTCATAGAAAATGGGGTGGGGTATTAGCTTATGTAGACCTGCATATGTATATAAAATATATTGATTTTAAAATATATATTATGTATTTTGACTTATCTGTACACAAGCTATAATCTAATATATATAATATGTACAATATATAACTACTAATATACACGTGCTACATATGAAATATCTCTATGTGCATATACTCATATAAAATCTCTTCCAGTTTTCACTAGTCTGACTTATCTCACCTAAAAACTCCGTTTTGCTTCTAAATTCCTTTCTAGGCCACTTATGGCTACAGTGAGCAGTACAAATCACTGGATGCATTCCTTTTCTGTTGAAAAACTGGGGCTTATTCCTCATCTTGTGGGGTTTGGATTTTTCATCTCTCTATTTATTAATGCATTAAAGGATCCTCCTTCTCATCCTGTGACATCCTGGCAGCTTTAAGTGCCTGTCCTGGGGTGATGTTACGAAGCCGCTTTACTCCTGAACCGTCCGCTCAGCGCCCAAGGACGCGGTGCCTTTAGGATGGACCCGGGGGATGGGGCCGGAGCCCCGGGACCGGGTGCGGGGCGGGCGAACGGCTGGGCCCGAGGGCTCGGGAAGGAGTGCGCCGGGAGCGCTGTGCTGCTTTTTTGGGTTTCTTTTGTGTTCCGGCTGGCTGGAAAGAGGTTCTGTTGGTTTTTCTTGTTCTTTTTCCTTTCCCTCCCCCTTGCCTCACTGCCTCCCTTCCCTCCTCGCCGGTCCCGGGGTCTGCAGGGTGGCCCCGGCTGGTCCGAGCCCGTGTGTCTGTTCCCTGTCCGGGAACTTGTTGTGTTTTGAGGTTTTGGTGGGGTTTTTTTTTTTGTGTTCTACCCTGTTTTGTTTGGTGTTAATAAACAGTTTGTTTTTTCCACTTTCACTTGCTGTGACCCACTTGTCTTATTGGTGGAGGAAAAGGGGAGGCCCTTTTCCCTTTGGAGGAGACACTCATTCCAGAGTCTTTCCTCCTGAAGTTTTGTCTCCAAAACCGAGACAGTGCCTTGGAGAAGGGATTTGTTAAAAGCCCTTTGGCATTAAAATGCTGCTAAATGGAGTAGGCAATCATTCTGCTGGTGTGACAGTGCCTTCCTCTGCCAGGAGACATCCTGGTCCCTCCCTGCTGCTGCTGTTCCTGACAAAGCTTTTCCCCAGCCTGCAGGTACTGGTCTCCTAACCTTTAGCAGGCTTTCTCTTAAACCTAGTCTCACATTTGTCATTTCTCTTGTCCCTGGTATTGATGCTAATGAGAGCAGGGTTGTCACCCACCACAGGCAGCTGTGACTGGCATCTGTGGTGGAAGATCCTTGGAAAAAAATTTTTTTTCTTTCAATATCTGTGAGCTGAGTAGTACTTTACTGCCAGTGAGAGTGTAAAGAGTACAAAGCCAGTCTTATTCATAACTTAATATTTCTGTTCTCTCCTTTCCTGCTAGTTAGAACCCAAAGGGTGCCAAATATTTCATGAGGGTTTGGGACTTTCCTGGCACACACTACTTTTTTTTCATATACATAGCCTTTCTTTTTTTTTCTCCTCAGAAGCTCCTCCACTGTAATATAGCCCATTAGTTTGGAGGGAGGGGGGCCATGATGACAGTGGAGCCTTGCTGCTTTGCCATTTTGCCTGTGACACACTGCTGCATTGTAATGGCGTCTTGATGAAGGTAATTACCATGGAAAAGTCATCAGCTCCTTCTCCAGACACTCCCCCACCCCCACAGGTGCATGTGGCAGGAGCCAAACGCTCACATGGTGTGAGCTCTGAGACACTGCTCCAAAAACACGTATTTCAATTATTCATTAGTTAATGGTTCCCTGAGGATGTAAGGAAGACTGGGACTGTAAGGAGCCTGTCTGGAAATACAAGTCCAAAGACACAAATGGTTTATCTTTACTATAGATGTCCTGCAGATGCCCTATGTGAACCTGATTTCAAGGAAGGGCATAGCCCCATTTGTGATCATTGGTCATGGGGAGCCTTCACAGTGACCTGGTCATGTGGCCAGGGGGACCAGGGCAGTGACTGTCCCCTTGTACTCGGCACTAATAAGGGCACACCTCAAATCCTGGGTTCCTCACTTCAAGAAGGACATTGAGGGGCTGGAGGATGTGAAGCTGGGGAAGGGTCTGGAGCACAAATTTGATGAGGAGCAGCTGAGGGAGCTGGAGGGACTCAGCCTGGAGAAAAGGAGGCTCGGGGGGGACCATCTCACTCTCTACAACTCCCTGAAAGGAGGATGTAGCCAGGTGGGGGTCAGTTGCTTCTCCCAGGTAACAAGTAGCAGGACAAGAGGAAACAGCCTGAAGTTGCTCCACAGGAGGTTTAGACTGGATATTAGGAAATGTTTCCTCACTGGAAGGATGGTCAGGCATTGGAACAGGCTGCCCAGGGCAGTGGTGGAGTTTCCACTCCTGAAAGTGTTCAAAAAATATGTGAATGTGGCACTGAGGGACATGGTTTTATGGTAAACATGGCAGTGCTGGGTTAGAGGTTGGATTCAATGAGGGCAGAGGTCTCTTCCAGCCTAAACTATTCTATGACTCCCCATACACAGACCTTGTCCCAGAGTCTGCTGAGTGACTGCAGCACCACAGGGTAGGGATGCTGTCGGTTGAAGCATCCAAAACAAAATTGTGGGGAATATTTAAGAATATTTAAATTTTCCCCAACGAGTTTTCTTTGCTTTACTGCTGGGCTCTTAATTTCATGAATTAATATGAGCTGCTCCTCATCCAAAACAAAATTGTGGGGAATATTTAACAAGCTTTTTTTTTTCCCCAGCAAGTTTTTCTTTGCTTTACTGCAGGGCTCTTAATTTCATGAATTAATATGAGAAGTGCTAATGTACCAGCAAAGACAGCAAGCAAAGATCTGTCTGCTGATCCCAGACACGACTGATTTCAACTGTGCTGATGAGCATGGTATGTGCTGATGCCACTAAAAATTGCCATAAAAATAACAGCAGTATCTATGTGGCCTCACAGGAAGGTGTTTGTAGCTTTTAATTTCTCCTCTCCTTCCAGGATAAGACTGTGAGCAATTATCTTTGAGAAAGGAGTGCAGGCTGCTGGGACTCTGCTCTTGAGTGCACAGGACAGAGGTGCCCATGCTATGAATGGTGACACTCAAACCTCCCTTCCAGAGGGTTTCTTTTAAAGCTGTGGAGGATGAACCCCATCCTGGAGCCTGCTGCAGGCTGTGATCTTCCTGCACTGGCTGCCCAAGTACATCCTCCCTGCTGCAAGGGCTCTGGTCCTGCAGCAAGCAGCTTTGATTGCCCAGCGCTGCAGCCTGAGGAGATAAGCTCACAGCTCCATCAGCAATTCAATCCCAGAGAGAGATCTAGATTTGAAGACAAGTCAGAAGCCCCATGCTCCTGTTACTGTGTTTCAAAGAGGCCAGGTTAAAGTGTCCAAAGGGGAGACACTGCCTTGTTCCTGATGTGTTTGAGTAGGCAGCTCATTGACTCAGGCTTTCCACACATACTCTATGATTTTACAAAACCTATTTAAAGGGCACATAGTGATATGAAAAGGAGGAATGGCTTTAAACTGAAAGAGTAAGTTTAGGTTGGATATCAGGAAGAAATTCTTTCCTGTGAGGGTGGTGAGGTGCTCGCACAGGCTGCCCAGAGAAGATGTGGATGCCCCACCCCTGGAAGTGTTCAAGGCCAGGTTGGATGGGGCTTGGAGCAACCTGATTTAGTGGACAGTGTCCCTGCCCATGGCAGGAGGGCTGGAACTAGATGATCTTTAATATCCTTTCTCTCAGGAAAATTAATCCACAAACACCAGAGGTTTATGTCCAAAAAGGAGACAGAGGAGTCCTGTTCCTTTATTCGAATAAAGGGAGAGGCCATGGGGCATTCCCCTGGGGTCTCTCAAATTTTTGGAGGGCGCAGCCTCCTATTTATCTTAATTTCTCTACCACATTTCCCTCTCTCTTTCCCCATTGGCTGAGGTACTTGAGAGGTACAGACTTCCCAAATCGCCTAAAACCTAAGACTCCCTTCTAATGTATAACCCCCCCTTAATTTTAATTCTTATGGAATTTATGGTTCTTCTCATTGTTTTTTTCATCTCTCAACATCCAATTTCATTTATCAGCAGACCCATAGTTAATTTGTAAAGACAAATCTCTCTCTTTCCATTCATCAATCAGTGGAATCCTTCCCATTGTTTCTTTTATCTCTCTTTAGTTTTATCTTCCAGCAGGCCCACAGCTTGTTTGTAAAGACAAGTCCCTCATTCCTTTCATTTCCAACCCAAACCATTCTGTGACATAAATAGAAGCCTGTTGTTGGGTTCTTACAGTGTTTCTAGAAGCAGCTCTCCCATGGTCGCTGTGCACAGTGATGTGTTGGTTCTTTCACAGCATAAAAAAACGATCACAGTTTCCATATGGAGAAACACCTCTACAACTTTCTGCCTGGTTGAACTTGTCCGCAGCAGGTTCTCAAATGATACATACTGAAATGGAGCCACCTCAAAATGCCTGTGTCTCAAGGCACCTCCAAGCAGAGAGGACAAGATTGCTCTGTTGCTTTTTTGGAAGATAAATGACCTGTGAGTGACAGTCTGCTCACATTGAGGAGTGTTTAGTCATTTGGCATGAAGTAGAATATCTAAATCATTAAGGTGTGTGGGCTCTGCAGTGCATAAATAAGTTACAAATTAGGGATTCTGAGTGGCTGCTTGCCCCCTTGCATGCAGTGCTCCAAGTGATTACTGTTCTCTTTGTCTAATCAGAGTTCCTCAGCTCAGAGCTGGTTTCTAATTTAAACACTCAAATATAACATATTTCGCTAAATTAAATAACCTTTACCCAGACAAATCATTGCAGAAATCTGTCTCATGCACTACAGATTCTACCCCCCTCCTTATATATGACTTTTTTCCTTGACTCTGAAACACATTTTCCTCTGAAGGGTAAATGATTCCTGATATAGATATTAATAACATTGGCTTTGCAATATTGTATCTTTAAGCAACTAATTTGTTTTCTAGAACATGCCGAAAGCAGATTGTAACTTAAAGCATGTGTGCAAATATTGTAGCACTGCTCCAAAAAGTGAGTAAATGCCCCATTATGTAAACAACTGGTAGGCAAAGCAGGAGGTGGTCATCAACACAGAGATTTGCCCTACAGCCTTAACAGCACGTGCATCTTTCCTGCACTGCCCTGGGTCTCAGCTCTTGGCAGCTCTGCCTGCGGGGTTGAATGCAGACTTTAAGCCTGTCTGATGAAAAAACCACCATGCTACAGCTGGAGAAGGCTTTGGTTCCTTATACAGTCATGGAAAGATACTTTAGGTGTCCAAGGCTGAGAAAGCTTATAAATGTTAACTCCTGTGCTTGACCCAATGAAAAGGACAGTGTGCTGTGCTTGCTAAATGGTGACACCTAGCAAAAGGTACATCCTGGGGCTGAGGGATGCAAACAGAGCATCCTTGTAACTAGAGGGAGAGAATATGGCAATGTATGTGCAGGGGGAGAAGATTACCCTTGCCTGCAGTGATTTAACTTAGAGCCTAAGTGTGTGCTTGGGCTGTAATTCACAAACAGTGGCTTTTGTAGGGTTTCTTTTTTCCTCTGCCAGAGGCAGACACATCTCAATTGGCTGTACAGCAGCTGCTGAGCTGCTGCACTGGGCAGATGAGCACATTATTGCATGGCTGATGCAACTTGGCTCAATTTGCTGAGCTCGGAGCTGTGGCCATTCAACAGATGCCTGAGATACCACAGCATCCATGGGAATGGGAATGCTGCAGCCAGCAGATAGATTTTATGTGTAGGGATTATTGGTTACTGGGCTTATCCTACAAGGGTAGTGAAGCAGACTGTGAAAAACGAGGTTCACTCTCCTGTTAGGATTTAAAAGTTTAATAAAGGACAATAAGGGACAAAGATAATAAAACAAAATTCACAGCGCTGGGTGCTTTGGTGATCAGCCAAGAGCACGCCTGCTACTTCGGAGACACCCTTTACATACACATCAGCCTGTTACAGATTCATAAACAATTATGCATATTCAAACTTTTATACATATTGAAACTCTTCTCCAGGAGCTGTTTAGCATGGCTCCTCCTTGGGTCCACCTTTTTAGAGCATGCACGTTTCCTGGCTGTGGTTTTAGTCCGTTTTTATTATCACCCCCAGAGTGGGCTTTGGTCCGTGGTGTCTGCAGACTGTAGTTGCATGTCAGTAGCAGGGGTCCCCAGCACACGTTGGTTGGATGTTATCCAACCAAGCAGACAGCTCACAGGCATAGCTATTTCACTATTATGTCTTAGTTTTAGGTTAAATGACAGAAATAAAGGCATTAGTTATTGTTAAAAAAAAAAAAAAACCTACATCTTCATAACAAAGCTACATTATACATATAGCATCTATTTGTAGAAAGCCACTACTATAATACCTATTACAAAAGCTACTTTAACATCACTCATTTTAACATTTGCAGAAAGGTAATATTATAGCATCCATCTATCACACAGACGTTTATATGCATGAAAATATTCTAGTATATGGTTTTAAAAGATCTGTGAAATTGTGGCTTAAAAAGGATTCTTCGGGGAGGATTATGGCAGTTAACACTTCCTGGGACCCTGTGTGAAAGGGGTCATCCCTGTGCTTTGCTCATGGAGGGTCTCTCATTGCCTTTTCTGAATCAGTTCTGGCTTTTATGGAGCTCATAATCTTATCATCTTAGGAAGAGTTACATCTGCTCTGTGGTTTTGGCCAAGTTTTCCTATGGAGAGTGGTGCTGTCTTGTCTTTTGCAGGCATGGGGATGGTGGCTGGCCAAAACCTCTCTGTCCCTGCCCAGCCCTGAAGAACCAGCAGGCAGAGGCTTGTGTACAGAGGAGCTGGACTTTTCTCTGGGTGTGACAGAAGAGTTAAAGGACAGGTGTGTCAGGAAACACCCATATTTCAAGTACAGTTCATTGCAGACCAGGGACAGGTCTGGTTTTATCTATGGTTTGATAATCTTTCTGCCTGTACTGTAACCGTCTGTGCACAAAGCTGAGGGAAACACCTCCAGTCTGTCCACGCCCTGGCCCCAGGCAGGCAGCCGGGTCATCACAGCAACACCAGTCTCAGGGAGAAGTGCCACCCACCAGCAAGGTGGTAGCAGCAATCAGTGTGGAGCTGACACAGTCAGGTGATGAGCTGCAAATTAGATCTCTTTCTCAATAAGCACTTAATTTACAAAGCGTTTTCAGGGTTGTTTGTTCTTTTTTTATCCAAGTGATCAACAACTCATCACTTCTGGATGTGTATCCTTCAGACAAGGGACCGCTCCAGATCGTTGAATGGAATTGTTCCTGCCTTCTGGTTTTGATCTAAACCGTGCACTGATGAACGAGAGAAATATTTTTAAGGACAAGAGGATGGTGGATGCCATATTTCTGGTGTAAACTGAATAAAGAGGCATGTGCTAAAACTCACGGAAATTTTGTGAGCATCTCTCAGAAATGCCAATCTCTCCTTGGCATGTGAATAATACTTAATAATGAATAAAGCTGTTGATATACCAAAACAAATGTGAGGGAAGAGCTTGCCAAAGGACCAGATGCTGTATTGCATCCCATTGTATGGTTAGAACTCCCAGAAATGACTTATCCCCAAACATTTTGCTTTTCTATGAAGTGAGAATTCACAGAGTTGTCTCATTCTGCAAACTTCTAGCTCCTCAGAAGAAGCAGAGAGCACTAGAAGTAAGAATAATTTCTGTCTGTGAAATGAAAAAGTTCTTAAGCGTTTTTTTGGTTGGTTAGTTGGTTTTTAGTAGGAGAAAACAATTCTTTTTTTTTTTTTCTTTAGCTTCCTTTAATCATTAAATACATTTCTTTTGAAGCCTAGATTTTTTTCTTTTAATTTTTCCTTCATTTTTCCAAGTCAGGCAACTAGCCCCCCACCAACACTGCTATAGGAGATACTTGCGTTCTAGTGCAAAATTACCCTGAGAGAGAATCCACAGAGTCTTTCCTGTTCTTATTGCTGGGATCAGAAGGTGAAACCCCTCCAGGTGTGTTGTGTAGAAACAAATCAACCTTTGCAGTGTGCTGGTTGTGCCAAACTGTCCCTGTGAGCCCAGCCATGGTTTAACCCCCAAAACTGCCATCTTTCCAGGGGAAGCACAGCACCACCACTGCTGCTATAAACTCCTTGAGCAGAGTGTAACCTGCTGTAGGCACGGGGCTGCTGTTCTAGCTTGGCAACATTTTATTTTTGCATGGAATAGAATAAAAGAAGTAAAAAAACTCCCGTGACAGATGATTGTGCGTGCAAAGTGGCATCAACAGGAAATAACTACTTGTTCAGCCTGGAGAAGAGGAGGTTCAGGGGAAACACTGTTGCTCTCCAAAACTCTGGGAAAGGGCTTGTAGCCAGATGGGGGTCAGCCTCTTCTCTCAGGTGAAAAGGGACAGGTCAAGAGGAAATGGCCTCAAGTTTTACCAGGGGAGGTTTAGGCTGGGTATTAGGAAATGTTTCTTCACCAAAAGGGTTGGAGTGTGGGAACAGGCTGCCAGGGAAGTGGTGGAGTCACCATCCCTGGAGGAATTTAAAAGACATGTAGACATGGCACTCAGGGACATGGTTTGGTGGTGGGCTGGGCAGTGCTGAGTTAATGGTTGGACTTGATGATCTTAGGAGGTTTCTTCAACCTGAATGATTCTATGATTTTTGCAATGGCTAATATATTTCCTCTGTTGCTTTTCAAGCCTGTGTTGGTCAGTCTGCATCCCAGTGTTGTCTCCATTTTACACAGAAATGCTGCAGCCCATGGGCAGAGATTTCAATGTCCAGGCACAGAACAGCATTCAGTTTAATGAGATGATTGAGATGTCTGGATTGACTCCATCCAAGCATGGTCAATCAGGCTGGTTTGGGGTCTGAGTATGCAGCTCTTCATGGTGCGTTGTATGTCATGTAAGGGCAGGGGGTTATTCTGCAAAGTGTGTTATGGAAGATGTTGGGACCACCTGCAGCCCATGGCTGGGCTGCCCCGATCAACCCAGGGGCTGCTCTTTGAGGTCACACTTGCTGTTTCTCAGACACTGAATTGCACTCATGGGCTTGGCAATAGCTGTGTGGGTTTTAACCCTGATAACATAAATGAAATTAGCATGGTCAGTAGGCTCATTATGCAGTCATTTTAATACATTTTGCTCTCTAAATGGGAGGTAGGACTCTGCTATGGTGCACAGACAAGTTTATCCAAAAGAAATGACCGATAACTCATCCCTAATTGCAGTGAGCACAGGAGAGTACAAAGCACATTACCAACTACTCTCTGAAACCACGGTGTAGAACTGCTCCAGTCCCCAACATAACAGTTTAGCTGGGAGCTGTGGAGGTCTGTCCCACCAGTGCCACTGTTGGATGCAATCGCCTTTTACAGGGAGGGCTCACAAAGTGGCTGCTCATCACTATTCTCTTCAATGTCAGTTGTAACCTGTCAGGCATTGAAATAAAACAAGCTGTTGGCACTGTAATATGTATTTATGTCACCTTCTGTGCACACCATGGATCCTATAGACCACATGAATCTACATAATCAATTTACTCACTGCAAAAAGCTGCAATTCACAGTCCTGATGGCTAAAATATTAAAACTCCCTACCTGTTAGAGAGGCACTCCCTACCATCTAGACAGCCAGATACCTGCAGATTTCATCCTTAATCTGTCAAAATGGGTTTCCTTTGATGTTGCAGGTCCACCCCAGGGCTGTGGCATTCAAACAGTTTACATCTCTTTCAGTAATGTGAAATCCAGTGTGTTAAATTATTTTCTCAGGAATTTAACCAAGGGGGGAAATGGTAGAAACATGTTAGCCAGAGATGCTATAGGGGAACACTTGAACCCCCTATTTGACGCTCAGGAGTCTGTTTGCCGTAATTTTAAACACAAAGATTCCCCCGTGGAGGCAGAGATGCCTGCAGGGCTCCAACTGCCAGCAGTGCTTTGTGGTGGGGGAGGGAGGCACTGGGAAGCAGGGGCAGATGTCCCAGTTAGGACAGGCCCGGGGGGGAGGCTGAAGTCACAGCTCCAGCGTGTTGCTGGTGGAGGAAGACATGGAGGAATTGGAGGCAGAGGAGGCTGGTCGGTAATGGCAGCACCTTGAGGTGCCTCCCACGAAGTATATTGACCACCACCTCACTGGTAAAGTCCCAGCAAAGCAGGTATGAGACTCCCTGCTAATTGCTGGAACTTCTGAAATTTAGAGGTGTGTGGGTTTTTTTCTCAACCTGTTAAATGGGCTCAAGAACTTTGCTGTCACATGATCCTAAAATGAAATTGTATTCCCTCAACCTTGAAAATCCTTGTCTTAACTTTTTCTGGAGCTCTGGGAAGCTCTTCTTTCTGGCCACAGCAAGAGGGGCTCCCCAGACTGTGCTTCCTCTGGTGCACATGTGCTGCACTGAGCAGCTTTGTGAGCTGGGAGACAGATGTTGCAGCTGAAACATTGAGGTGACCAAACATGACAGGTTTGTGTGTATTTGGGGAAGCTCTTCAGTTCCCCTGATCTGTTAGCAGTTAGTTTTTTTAAAGGATTGGCATAGTTCAGAATCTCCCGAAAGATGAAATACTGCTTTGTAGTCCATCCTGATTCATAATCCTTCCACGCAGCTATCATTTATTCAGGAAAATCGGATGGTAAAATGACTGTGACTGTATGCTTGAGAGTAAGTAATTAGAATAGTGTAACTGAGCTGTAGCAGAAAAGCTGAACAAGGATTCTGGAGTCTGATGGCAAACGAATTGCTGGTTGTTCATAGGAACTTCTTTATCTGAGATTAATGACAGGAGGTTAGTGGCATCTTGCTCCAGACCCTTTTTTGGCTCTGGGACCCTTGCCAAAGTTTAGACTCCCATTCTGAGTGTTGACAGGCAGAGAGAGCACTTCAAAATGTGTTATGAACATAATTAGTTACTGTTATCACAGTTTTCTTAATTAGAATATCATAAAAAGGGGAAGTGTGATGATTTACATGAGGAAGATCGGAAGAGCAGCAATTCTAAAGTTTAGAGACTGAATACCAGAGAGGAATATAAAGGTTACCTGTCTTTGGGATGAGGGATGGTTCTCACCTGAGACTTTCAGAGGGATGCCTGGAGGTGCTCTCAGCGTCAACTGAACTTTTTTTTTTTCCAACTTTCCCCCTTTTTTTTTCCAACTTTCCACTAACTCAGACAAACTGCAGGAGTCTTTGTTCAGCAATTGCCCATCCATCTCCTACAGGATGGCTCACCCGCTACCAGGATCCTGGCAATGCTGATAACTTGCAAATATTAAAAGGAAGCCTTACTTTTAAAAAGACTTCTTTCATAAGCTACGTTTTTCGTGCTGTTTCTAAACAGCAGAATCCAAGACATCAAAGTTATTCATTCTCATAATTGTGGAGAGAAATTATAACCTTCTTTTAAAAAGAATGCAAGCAGCTACAAAAACCCAGTTATTTTATCACTCTCTTGCCTGGCAGTTCCTTGTCAGGGCTGTGCCTCACTTCCCAGCCATACCAGCCTTTACAAAGGCAAGGTCCCTCCTGTCCCAGAGCACAGCTTAGGAAGAACTGGCTGCTCCCAGCCTCCACACCTGGTTGAAGGCTGCTTCTCCAAGCTGTTTTCTATATCCCCTTGCTGGTGAGGAATTCAGACTGAGCTGTTTGCAGGCCTGGCTTTCTCTGCCATGATGAAGTTTGCTTTGCTGTTGCAGGGAGGGGCATTTGACTGGCTTTGAGGCCAATGCTCTGGAGCATGGGATGCCCTGAGTTCTTTCTTTGGGGCTGTGGATCTAAGGCTTGCAACAAAATTGCCCCAAACTGCCACAAACCCAAGAGCTATTTCTGAAAAAGCTGGACTTGGAAAAGGTGCTTTGGAGGAGAAGGTGCTTTGATGCTCGTGCCTGACCTGTGCCACACTGCACCTCCCTGCCCTGCCATAGAGAAGCACAGGCAGACATGTATCTCAGAGTCAATAAACCTGTTTGTTCTGTTGCATTAATCCTTTGTCTGCAAATAGTGATTAAATTGTTCTCTGGGAACCTGGGACGTGGCAGCCCACACACTGATCCCAGCTGGGTGTGTCAGTGGCCATGTGCTGCACCTCAGTCAGATGGGGGGAGATGGCTGCTCTGTATGCCCCCTGAGCCCTGGAAACAGTCCCTCTGTCCCTTGTTCCTCAGGCAGGAGCCCCTAGCATTGACAGGGAGTACTGTGCAATGGTAAATATGCCTTGCACAGAGCCGTGGTACCAGGATTCATTGGGATGAATTAATCCTCTTTCCTTGACAAATAATTTCTGGTTTGACTGAACTTAAAATACCTAAATGAAATCCAGTGTGACTTTTTTTCCCCCCCATAAGGTGGTAACTGAATCATGGTTTCCTTGAAGACAAAAACTATGCTTTTCCCTAACGGCATTCCTTGTGCATACAGCTGCAAAAACGCTCTCCTCTCTGCCTGTATCCGCCCCCTCCAGCACTGTGCACGCTCATGCTTACACATGCATTTGTTGTGTGGAGGAATGATGGTTCTGGGAGCCAGGAGGTGGCTGTATCCATCAGAGGTAGCTGAAACTACCGCTACAAGTGCCCTCTGTGTTTAATTGCTGGGATCTGAGAAGCAGAGGGGGAAGCGCTGCTTTTGGAGGTTGCCAGACACAAAACCACAAAAGCATCGCATTTGCAAGGCCTTTCTCAAGTCATGGGAGGCTGAAGTTCAGGCTGTGTCACAAAATAATTACAACAAGCTATATAGCCCTAGATGCTGAGAAGTGTCCTCTTGGGACTCCTCTGGCTCTTCAGGATTGGCTCCAGGCAAACATTGCCCCACCCTGGATGAGTAATGGACTCAGTGTACCTTGGTGCCATGGGATGTTGCACCAGAAGTATTTTATTGTTTGTGCTGTGATCTTAGCCCTCCAGTGGGAGATGAGTGTGGAATCAGGCTGGCTCCCAATGGCATGTTTCACTCCAACAGAAAATACAGCTGATGGGATGGGAAGGGAAATTAGGAAATTTCTTCTTTACCTACCTCTTGTTTGTACTTTGCCAGCAATAAGGTGAGCCCGGAGATGCAGTGGTGCTTTTTGAGACACCTTGGCATAAATCTATGAAGAATTAGTATTGTTCAAGCCTTGTCCCAGGGAAATGTCCCCTTTTGCCTTCTGTGCTGGGTGTTTGCAGATGTGGGCTACCACAGCCTCCCACCCTGCATAGCTGGCACCCAAATTACTGCAGCTGGTGACGTCCTGCAGCTCTCACCCAGGGCTGATTTGGGATTATGTGCTGTTGCTGTTGGTGCTCCAGGCAGACCTGTGCCTGTTGTGCCTTGGTTCCACGGGGAAAGAATGGAAAATCAGGATGGGTTAACAATTCAACAAACTTTGCACATTCATAGGGAAGGGGCCGTAATTTTCGCATTTAACACTCTGTTAGATCTAATGGAAAGCTGATATTTTTCTGTAGGTGTGAAATTAACCTTTCAATAAAACTAAAAGCTATCTTGAGCATTTTCAAGATGAAGTTTAAAATAGAGCAATTATGAAACTTGCTGAAAGACTGCCAAGTTTTCTTGTTGAAAACTGCTGCAAATGAATTATGTTTCCCTTGTGATTTATAGCACAGTGTGAAGGAAGTATAGTTTGTATTTAAATCTGTTTCCATTAAAGACTATTTGCAGCTTACAGAAATGATTTTTTTTTTTTTTTAACAAAATTGTCAAACTCCATCAGAGAAAACTCCTTTCAATGTTTAATGCTACAAATTGCTAAACATGGCATTGTTTATGAGTGCCATGTGTGGTAATCGTATGCCTTGCAAGAATATTTTCTTTCTGAGCGAGGATGGCTGACACTAAACGAATTAGCTCAATTTCTTGTGCAGACTGCTGGAGGCAGTGGAGGGGGGATGAGGTGGGTTTTGTCTTGCCTTAAAGCCCAGCAAAACGGAGATCTTCCATGCTATGCTCCCTTATTCTCATTTAGATTAAAAAAGAGAAGCTGAAACTATGTAGGTTTTACACTCACACATGTCCATGCACTTGTGGTGTCTGTGTAGGGAATGATGTTTGCCAATGGGATTATTACAAGACACTGGAAAAACTTGTTGAGTCAGCACTCATTCTGGAAAAGCAGCCACCTTTGCATCCTACTCCTAGAAACAAGGGATTAAATACTGATTAAAAACTCACTGCTCTCTTTTACACAGTGGCATTCACTGCAGACAGTGGAAATTCCTGGGGACATGGAGCATGGGGAAGATAATTGGTCACAGTAACACAGCTGTAGTGTCTCAAGTGGGAGCTGCTTCATGGGCTAACTTTCTAGGAAATTGAACTTTCTGTGAAATCCAGCTGACTGGTATGAAGGATAGGAAAATCAGATGAGTCTGGAGAAGGGATTTTTAAATAAGGAGTTAACATTAAAAATATTCCTGTGTGGAAAGGCCTCGTGTCACATTACAGATACCATCATTTCATGTACATTGACACCTGCAGCTTCAGTTGAATCTGCATAAACTCACTCCTCAGTGACCTTGAAAGCTTGATGAAGCAAACCAGACCTCCAGTTCTAGGTGGTTGTTAAAAATATATGTGGTTGGAATCACATATTCCATGTAATGACAAGGTAATTCTATGAGGTATTCATATCTGAGGTCAAAAGCAAAAGAGCATTTATGTCTTTATTTTTTTAACTCTGAAAATAGTACGTTAGAGGCAATAATCAATCTCCTGTTCAAAGCCACCTCCATCCCCAGCAGAAGCATCCCCTCCCTCAGATATCTCTCCTCCTTTCTCTGCTGCAGCCATGTACCCAAACCCTGTAGCACCAATTGCTTTGTACAACATCCACCTTGCTTCCAGCTATGTGTGGGCTTGGGTCAGCCTAGACACCACCATAAAACAGGTATTTTTTTGCAAACAAGGCACTTGGGTTCAGTTTTACTTCACAGATAGTGTTCCTAGCCTTGATTTTGCTTGAAGATCTTCCCCATACTTGATGGACTGCTCTCTGGCACAGAATGAAGTACATCTGGGGACCTGTCCTGGTAAAGACACAACCAAATTATTTGCAGTCACCCCTGTGCCTGTGCATCTAATTAAAAAGAAACCATTAACCTGTCAAAGTAACTGATATACTTGCAGTCTCCATAATTATCCTCCATAAATGTCTGTCAGCTGTACAAGGCTCATATTTTGCCATCCATCCTTACCGGAGACAGGCTGCTTGCCTGGCTTGTGCGGGTGGGCTTGGTGCTTGCCACTGGGTTCAGAAAGGTGATGCTGATTTACAGCACTGGAAACATGTTCTGATAAATGTAATAGCTCACAGGTAATTGATTTCTTGGTAAAATTCAGCTGAGTGAGTGTCATGATTCTTGAAAAATACAGCAAAGCAGCTTCTAAAAGTGATGAATAACACTTGTGATTGCTTTTATGTCAGTCTTGCATCAATGTAGTGGTGATATTTTCTGGCTGCAGGTTCAGCTGTACTGGCGCTGAAGTCAGCACTGATTTAGATGGTTTAAATTATTAAAATTATTTAAATGATGCTGTGTCTCACTCTGCTGTCCCAGAGCTGTCTGTGCAGCCCCACGAGGGGCCAGCTCCAGAAAACACAGAGGACCTTGTTTGCTGTTAATAGAGTTTGAATGGAGTGAATCAAGCATCCAGCACAGGTACTGAGGATGGGCAGTGAGTCCCAAAAGAGCAGGAAAGGGACTTTTGTCATGGTTATGTGGTGTGTTGAGTCAGTCTACAAAAGGTGAGTCACTAACACTGCAGAATTAAATGCTGAAGTGCAGTGCTCACCATCAGTTCTCCAGCACACAGCTGTGGGCTCCTGGGGACTCAGCTTGACAGTCGCAATTGTGCTGTGTAGGAACACTGGAATTTTTTGTGTATTTTTAGCATGCAGAATATCACTCGAGGCTGTAAATGAGAGAAAAACTGAAAGGTTTTTTTTCTTAAGGGAAAAAATTGTGTTTTTTCCTCATGCACATACTCTGCAGGAACTTGAGTGCTGGGAGTGCTCCCTTCTCCACGGGTGTTCAAATGGGGAGGGTTCTGCCCTAGTGGATAACTCTGGGAAATTACTTGCTCTGCTGTCTGAAACTGCTCAACTGCACTTTCAACTGTAATTATAAGCTGTCAAAAGGCTGCAACAGATACTGATATCTTGCCGAAGTTATTCTTGGAAAATGAGCTACACCTGGGCTTGTGCTACAAACAGCAGCAGCAGTTCATCAGGAACTCCTCAGTATAATGAATATTGAAAACACTGCCACACCAACAATCAGGAGCTTAGCAGTAGCCATGGGTTTGAACTGCTCCCGGTTTATGGTGCATTGCCAGTAACAGGGGAAGGTTTTGGCTGCTACTTGATAACTGAGAGTTCCCCTGTAATACTTCTGTCTTCAGTTCTTTTCCTGCAGCCTTATCAGAATGGTGAAATTAAATTAGTGCTAGGTTTTTGTGTGTCTGCTTTGCCTGAATATTTTGCTATTTGTGCATCCACAACTTCTCTGGGTGACCTGTTCTAGTGCCTCACTACCCTCATA
The DNA here is from genome assembly GCA_013399195.1 of Dicrurus megarhynchus. Lineage (NCBI taxonomy): Eukaryota > Metazoa > Chordata > Aves > Passeriformes > Dicruridae > Dicrurus > Dicrurus megarhynchus. The sequence continues at coordinate 270,127 of VXAD01000132.1, read as the reverse complement.
GTAAAAAAAACTTTTTGCTTTATATCTAATCTAAGGTGCAAGAGGGAAATATTTTTGATGGATTTTTGAAATTACCAGATTCTTGTAAAGCTACTAATCTCGGAAGATGATAGAAGAGATGGGAAATCCCATTTCCTATTTCATGGTATAACACTGTTCCTAAGGCAGTTAACAGCAAAAGAGGCATAATTTTAACAGAAACCTCCAAAGCTTTAAGTTTTTTGTTGTTAAGAAAGTGATAATTTCTTCAACACACCTCCTCTTTCCAAGGTCCTTCAAAACTTCTGTCTACATGAAAAGCCTTATTCAACAGAACACAGCTGAGAGGTTTCAACCAGCTCTTACTTTAGACAAATAAGTGAACACAACTCTCTTTACCCTGTAGAAAAAAGAATTCTTTGGTATCAACTCACCTGCTACTGTTGCCAAGTCTTTCTGCTTTTGAGTTACTTGAGAGTATCTTGAGTGAGTTGTGGCTGGTCCATCCCTGGAAGCGTTCAAGACCAGGTTGGATGGGACTTTGAACAACCTGGTCTAGTGAAAGGTGTCCCGGCCTAAGGCAGGGAGGTTGAAACTGGATGAGTTTTAAGGTCCCTTCCAACCCAAACCATCCTGTAATTGTATGGTCAGTGGTGCTTGGTTGGGTTGTGCTATGTGAAGTGGAGCTCTAGAGAGGATATGGGGTTGTGCAAAGTCCTTCACATGCACCACTTGCACCATTTGTGATTATTATTTCCTGTTCTCACCACTGGATCCTGCTTAGATGCACACATGTAATGGAGATAAAAGTTCTCCTGATTAAATTATGTCTCCATAAAGTGGAGAAGAGAGTGTACAGTGCAAAAATTTCTAAATTTCACGTCAAAACAGGGGTAAAATCACAATATCTACAGAGGTAGATGGCCTGCCCCAGCTCCCCAGCAGCAATAAGGGGTCATTTAAGGAATTTCACAAGCTTTTGGAGGTTGGGGGATAACTATCATTATCAATTATTTAATGGCTAACCTAAGGGGAAAAAAAGCCTGTTAAAAACAGATCAAAGAGAATAGGCTTCTATATTTAACAAGGCCAGACAATATTAATATGCAAGTGCAGAGACATAGCTGATGAATAGGATTTGTTATTACTAAGGCAATCTATAACTTCTTTGAGTGCCACAAGTGGCAGGGAAGTCACTGCTGAAGTGACTGGAATTAATGAGCTGTCTCAGAAATTTTATCAAGTTCTCTATAAAAGTCTTTCCCTTGCTCCTGAGGAGATGGATATATTCAGAGAGAGGCAGAGAAAAATTTTCTTTGTATCTGCTTAAAGGCTGAATGACCATGAAGGCCTTGAGCTTAGAAAGCTCTTCATGCTGAATTTTTATGGGAGCTTTGAACAACACCAGGCCCATTAACAAAGAAATACATCTAACCTCTTCCATCTGCTGGTTTACCTCCTATAGCTCCAATCCATCAGGACTCTCTAGTGCATGAGCACGGTTAAAACGAGAGCAGTGACATGAATAGACCGGACTGGACGTAGGTTTTGATGTAGTTTTTTAATAAGGACTTTACTCTGCAGCTTGCACAGAAGTTATTGTTTTGTGTTTTCCCAGGGCCAGATTGATTGAACCATCCTACACCGAACTAATTATTTATGTAGCACTTACAGGAGTTTTAGAGGAACACAAAAGCCCAAGGATGTCAGTGTAATTTGTCAGTGACTGGATCTCAGGTGGAGCTGTCTCATGTCTTTGTTAGCTACACTGAAGGTGAGGAAGATGTGAAACCCCACTGTCCTCTCCTGTAGAGGACAGTTGATGCACACAGTTGTCACAGAAAGGAGTTACCTCTCCATATGTCCTACCTTGCATAATGGGAGGGTAAGTGCATATTTATTAGAGTAGCTGTGCTATGGCTGACTTGGAGACAACTTATTTACATGCCCACATCACAAAATGTTCTCTTTTCATGTTCTCTGTTACATGTTCTCTTATATCAGAACTCTTGAGGAGGACTCAGGTTCAACCCCTGTTTTGCTGCTGAGCTCTTAGTTTGAGCAAGATCTAACAGAGGGGCATCACACTTCTTTAAAAAGTATTTCCTTGAAGAAATTGAAAGGTCTCAAAGGTTCAGGGTGCGTGTTTGAGCAAATGCATATATGCATGTGTTCATAATTTCCTGTGGCAACTGTCATCCTCTTTTTATTAAAAATTTCTCACACATACCTACAGATATATATAAATTGCATGTAGGAGTTGCTCTCTCCTGTATCCTAAGAAGAGTGCAGAAAAAGTAAGGGAAGATACAGGACAGAAATGTGCTTTCCTGACATTAACACTGTGCCTGTGTTTAAAAGTGCCATCCATAATTAGTGCGAGCAAAGAGCAGCAATCTTTCTCCTGTTTTTTGCTCCTCTTTTACACTCAAGACTGCAGGTTATTGTGCTGATTTGGCACAGCCTAGCTTTTAGTAGCGGGGAAGGGCCACAAAAGTAGCTCCTGTGAGACACTGCTAGAAGCTTCCACCATGTCTGGCAGAGCCAATCTCTGCTGGCTCTGAAGATGGACACGCTGCTGGCCCAATTAGCGAGGATAGCAACGCCTCTGTGATGACATATTTAAGAAGGAAATCAAAACAGCAAGTGGGCCGTTTTTCCAGGGGTGGCGAGGAGCCGCGGCTGGGACCCTTCCCAGCGCCGCACGCAGCGATGCGCTGCCGCCGCCATTCTGGCACCGCCTGCGGCCAGCCCTGCCTGCCTGGCCATCCCCAGCCAGCCGTGCCGCGAGCAGAAGGGCAGGGACGGTGGCAGCGGCTTCTCCTTCTCGGTGCCCCGTATGAAGAGAGACATGGAATACCACCCCGCGTGGTGGCGACGGGGGCCACGTGGCCAGCAGCAGAAACGTGGCGAGCGATTCCCCGACGCGGAACCCAGACGAGATCAACATCTCGGTGCTGCAAGATGCTGCAAAAATCTTTGAATTAGTGGAACTTGTTGACAATGATACCTACGAGCAGCAATTTTTCTTCTAGTTGGAGAAAGAGGATGAAGTGAGAACATGTGGAGAAAGACAACATGGCGGCACCAAGGTCAATGTAAAGAAAGAGGGGAAGGAGGTGCTCCAAACGTCAGAATCTAAATTCTTCTGCAAGTGGTGATGAGGACTATGATGAAACAAGCTGTCCCCCTATAATCAATGAAGTCCACAGGGAGTGCAGAAATCCACTCGCAGCCCGTGGGAAAGGTGCCCACACCAGAGCGAGTGGAGGCCAAAAAACGCTGTAATCCAGTGGGAGACCTGAAGAGACAGAGAGGGCCTCTGCTTCCAGAGATAGAGAAAGAGGGCCCTTGCTTCCAAACTAAAGCAGCCTATCCTTAAAATATGTTACTCCATGGACCAGTGACCCACGTCACAGCAGTTCTGGGAAAACTTTTACTCATGGGAGGGACTCACGACATAACAGGAAAAAAGACTTCTCTCCCTGAGCGAACTGAAAAAAGATCTCGGGTAACGAACTGACCAAAACGTGCCCCCCGCATCTCCCTGCACTGTCAGTGGGAAGGAGGGAGGTGTTGGGAAGAAAAAAGTGTTTTAAAGGCTTCTTTTACTTCTCATTATCCTCCTCTGACTCTATTAATAATAAATTTACTTCATACCTTTAAATTTGAGCCTGTTTTGCCCTTAAAATGTTTTCTCCCCATCCTTATCTCAGCTCATGAGCCCTTAGTTTTTTTCCCCTCCTCTGCTCAGCTATAGCAGAGGAGAGTGAGGGAACGGCTTTCATGGGTGCCTGGTGTTTTAACCAAAGTCAAACCACAACAGTCATTACCCAGCAAGTACAGGAACCTGCCAGGCTGCAGCAGGTGGATCAGTGCAGCTGAGGATCTCTGCTTCCTGCTGGGAGGCAATGCTAGAAGAGCTCTGCTCCAAATGCTGCTGAGATGTGAGTGGAGAGAAGGTGGCCAAGGGCAGCGTTGCAAGGCAGCCCTATGCAGACAGCAGAGACACAAGCAGAGAGGGAAACAAGTCCTTTCACAGGGTTGATTCTGAGGAGCCTGAACAAAGAGCTGGAAGTAAATAGGTAAGAACCTTGTGATGCCTAAAGAGCTGTATGTGCAGAACGAATGAATGACTTCAGGGTTTGCCATCAGTCTTTTTAAGATGCAACTTTAGGGTTCAAGAGATTTTTTCCAGTTAGAAAAAAAATGGGAAGTATCTGTTTTTAACATTTCAAAGTATTTTTCTAAACCTCAGATTGTTAAGCATGATTTTGTATGCTGGAGAGCCCCAACACCAAATGTGCAGGGGGCTGTCCTAGCACCGAGTACCTCACAAATCTTTCTGTTTACTCTGGACACAAATGACTCTCTGCTGTCAGCACTGAGCCCTGCACAGGGATGACAGGTACATGTGAGGCTATCTGCTGTCCACAGACAAAGATAACGCCAGGCCCAGAGCTGGACTCTTCTGGGAGCGAAAGAGTCTATCTCTCTTCCACAGAAGAATGAAAGCACCAAATGCACTTCAAATGCAAGCTTCTAGCAGGCATTAGTGATACTTAAACTATTAAAAAAAACCCTTTTGCTTTCTGCTGGAACCTTGTGAACCATGATTTGACACCTTTTCCACAAGCTTTGGAGCTGTGCTGAAGAAGGGAGGATTAGCCTTGAGGCAGGTCATGAGCAAGGACTGAAACTGGGGCTGGACAGAAACTCATCACTCAGCTCATCATTTCTTATTCCTGGGCTAGTTGTGAGATACGTTAATTTGAACTGGCCACAGATTTTGCAAAACTACATCTCAGAACACCAGTCAGCCCTAAAATTTGCCATGGAAGTCAGTTTTTATGTTATTAAAACCTTATAATGAAGTTTTAGAGTCTAGATCTTTCTTCAAGCTTTGCTGCAGTGATGTTCAATGCTACTAGAGAATAGACTCACTCCGAATGGTGAAGGCTGGGATTTTATTACTATTAAGTGTCTTGTGCTTGGCCTTAATGTCTCCACAGTGTAGAACATTAAGAAATGTGGGGATTATGTCCACAGAATTTGCAGCATCCTTCTTTTCGTGTATGTGACAGAACTACCCAGAGCTTTTATGCGGGAACAAAGCATTTACTGTTGATGATACTGGAACCATTTCCATGACATCTTCTTTTTGTCTAGAATATATGTATTTTATCCTCTCCTTGTAAAAGTAGTTCCACCAAAGTGGTTACCACTCTTCAGGGAATCTTCCCTGGAGAGGTTGCATTTCCCTTCTGAAACCACAGACACCTGTGGAAAACATCTTCTCCTATGCCCGTGGAGGCTGAGGCACTGCTGCAAACAGCACAGCTTTGTTCCTGCTGTTTCATGAGGGAGCTGCCAGAAGGGAAGGGGATACAGTGCCTGGGCAGGGAAGGCACACCCAGGCAGAAAGGAAGCAGATCTGCCGGGTCTTGAGGAGTGGGAAGGAGCTGGATGAGTGAACTTTCTGCCCAGCAGCCCTAGTAGCTGAGCTGGATGCCTTGCCCTTGCCTGCTAATCACAGCTCTTCTCTTGCCACCCAGCCAGATGTGGGGGTCACTGGGGGGGTGTGACAGCAGGGGCCCCGTCCATCTGAGGGACCCCTGCACTGGGTGCACTGTGGTAAACTCTGCCTGACAGGCTTCAGCTCTTTGTCTTCCTGTCCTCATGTTGGTGATGCTGGGAATACTGATTCTGTGTAATTAAGACACAGCACGTCTCGTTCAGCAGGTTTTAATTCCCAAGGGTTGCCTCTGTTAAGCTCTGTGGGGACCTTTCCCCTGAGCCAGGCCTCCAGGATGGAAATGTGTTCTCAGAAGTGCATGCCAGTGTGGGTGATTTTCCAGGCAGTGAACATCTCTGTGGGAAGTGTGAGCACCACTGGGTGCCCCCAGGCAAGGGATGAGGGAAAAGCCTGTATGCTGATCCTCACTGGAGACCTGTGCTGGAAAAGGAAGGGAGATGAGGAGGGGGCATGCCCTGGGTGGGGTTTTGTCCCTCCTGTAGCAAGGGCAGGGCTAACTGTGTAGGACAGCACAGCTCATAATGCTGGGTGTCAGGAGATGGAGGGGGCTGCACACTCCTACCTTGCAGGCAGGTAACATCAGCTACAATGAGCATTTCCTGCTGCAACCCATATGTCCTGGAAGCAGACAGAAAATCCTGGTGTCTGGTACCTGCACGCTCATCATGGCCCATCACTGGTGGCCTCTGGGCCGTGTGCTGGTGGCTGCTCTGCCCCCTTGACCTGCCCCACTGCTGGGTCAAGCCTGGGTTTGGAAAGTGGGAATTCTTGTAGGGACAGCCTAGAGGGACTCCATATCTACAACATCTTAACACTTTGTCTGAATTCCTGAATGAAGAAAAACAGAAAGTGAACCAGTTTTGTTCTGCAGTGTCTCAGAAGCAGAAGCTGGGGAAGGGATAAGCTTCATCTTATTTTTAGTGTTTTTAATATTGCAAACTGCTGAGTTCTTAGCCTTCTTATGCTTAATGATGTTTCAGTGCTTATAATGTAGTGCTAAATTTTATGTAATAACTAAAGAAACACCCACTGGTACTTGTATTTGAGGTACCTTCTAAAGAGGGTTCAGCAAAGCTCCTTGGTCATACCGGGCAATAGCTGGAACAATGATTTGAAGGTGGAAAATGTTAAAGCAGCACTGAGCTGGTTTTAGTGTGATGGGAGAAAGCCTGGTGAGACACTTCCTAGCCTCAGGATGTCCCCACCCCATGTTGTGACAGAGGAATTATTGAAAGTGAAAGGAAATCTCACTACTCATTCGCAGAAGGACTTTACTGAAATTTCCCCAAAGCCTTTAACAAGCAAGAAACACATCTTAATAAGCAAGAAGTACAGAAAACCTCCCTATAATTTTAATTGCTGGTCTGTAACACTGGAATTGGCAATCTCACTTTTAACGGGTGTGTTGGTTTAACACAGCCTGGTTTTTGGTGGGGGCAGGAGAAAAGCTGTTTGAAACTTCTATGTCGGGCACAGAGCCAATCACTGAAGGCTCTGAAGAAGGGCAGGTTACTAGCCCAATTAAACAAGTTGGTAACACCTCTGTGATGACATATTTAAGAAAGTAAAAACCATGGGAAGCTCTCTTTCTTCTCCCCAGGGGTGGTGAGGCGGCCACCGGTTCTCATTACCCTTTTTATTTTTAATTCTGTTAATACTAAATCTTCTTTATACTGTTTAAGTTCTGAACCTGTTTTGCCTTAAAGTGGTTTTTTTTTCAATAATCCTTATCTCAACTCATGAAAATGAAGTTTTCAATTCCCCCTCCTCTGCTCAGCTATAGCAGAGGAAAATAAGTAGATGGGGTTTTTTTGTGGGTGCCTGGCACTTAGCCAGCTTCAAACTGCGACAACGGGTCTGCTGAACAGCTGGATTGTCAGCCACTGAAGATATTAGTTTATAATTAAAATGCTGGCAGTTCCTTAATTACAGGCACTTCTACAATATCATTCACCACTCTAATTGTTTGCCTTTCTGCTGGGGAGCATGAGTAATTATTTTTCTTCAAGATTTTCAAATAAAATATTATTGGAAAGGATATGTTCATCCTGTCACTCTGCGAGTGGGAGGAGTGGGCCGTGCTAGTGCAATGCACAGTGTGAGTGTTCAGCAGGTGACTGCAGGCAAAACTGCTCCCAGAAAGAAAAGCATCGGGGTGAGGTTTTCAGCCATCCAGTCTGATGGGAGAGTAGAATCTGACACGATAAATGCTGTGATTGGTCTCTCCCCTTGGCTGCTGAAGAGCTGGGGTGGCTGCACTGATGGTACGGAGGTAATAACACTGCCTGAGAGCTCAGTTCATGTCTTACGTGCAGCTCTAACTCTTCATCTCCTATTTTGACGCAAGGAAAACCAGAGCACAATCAATAGAGGTGGTTTTTTAACCTGTTCAATGCTTTGTCTAAATGAGCAGTAGCAGACTTTAACTTTTGGATTAAAAAATTTCCCAATGATCAAACATTGGAACTGGGACTCATAGAGGCAGTGGGACCTTCATCCCTGGTGACACTCAAATACTCAGGTTCAGGCTTAGAGCAACCTTGCCTAAATATGAAGCTGGCTCTACTCGGAGCAGGAGGTGGGACTAGAGACATCCAAAGAGTCTTTTCAGCTGAAATAATTGAATGATCCTATATGGGCGGTTTAGGTACCTTACTTTTACATGTGAGTTCAGAAAAGGCAAAGAGGAGCAGGTGCAGTTGGGAATGGGGGGACGTGCAGCATCCACACAGTGTTTGTGGGACCTGATGAGCACATCAGGAGCTGCTGTGGGACCCCAGGAACAGACAGCTCAGCGTGACTCGGTGTCCTTGTGGATTGAGCACACCATCCACGGAGCTTTACAGCATTTTGGCAAACAAACACAACTTGCTGCTGTTTCACACCCTGGGAATGGCTACTGAAATTAATGATCAGGAGAAGGACCGGGTCAGAAGAACCTAGCCTGCTGAGTCTGACGTGGTTAATGACAGGCACAGAGACTGGCAGGGAGCAATTTGGAGATAACACAACTGGGAATCTTTCTTCATTTGTGCTGAGGCATCCATGTAATCAGTACATTTTGGTTGGTTACTATTATTTCTCAGTGAAATTGCAGCTCTCTGCTCCATGTGCCCAGTCTCCTTCCTCACTGCTCCCCCAAGGGATGAGTAATTGTAAAGCAAACAGGAGCAAGTTTGACAATGGGTGGTAACAGAACAATGCAAAACAGCAAGGTAGCTGAACTTTCTAGTGCTTCCTCAAGTGTCAAGACAAATAATAACAGGTATTTACTCCTCCTCAGTGGCTCTGTGTTTCTATTGTTGGTGGGAGCGTGGGAGTGAAGGCAGTAGAGGAGGCTCTGGGCTGGCTCGATTGAGAAGCTGTGGTAGCAATGGGTGCGAGGCTGTGAGCTACAGTCAGAGAAAATGGGAGTCACTGAGATGTGTGTTGATTTAATCAGTTTAAGCATTCAGATGTGCTTTGTACGGTGTACCCAGCAACCTGCAAGGTTTCCAGTTGCAGGGGGTGTGTGTGTTTGCAAATGTGCACATATGCCTGTATATATGCACATAGAGAGGCTACAGGTCTTGTCCTGGAGAATGGGAATGAGGAATGGACAATCAGCTCACGGTTAATTGGCTTTGCTTTTCCTTTCTTTTTGCTTCCTTTCTGCTCTTCTGAGACAATAAGCCTGCTGGCTTGCATCCCTCCCATGGTCGCTCCCTGCAGGCAGCGCAGTGGTTTGATGCTGCAGCCTGCCCTTTAGCACTCTGCCCTGAGCATTTGTTGTGTTCTAGTTGTTTGTCCCTATGGTGCTGTGTCCTGTGGTTTCTGTTTGCTCCCAGCCAGGCTTGGTCTGCAGCTGACTAGATGCAGGTTACAAGGGTTTTGAAATTCTCTGCTTGCTACTTGCATTAGCAGGAGAAAGTAAGTATTACCACTGCTTTTTAGCAATTCTCCTCCTGAAGCACTGTTAATGGCATAAACCATCTCTCAGTTGGCAGCAGGATACAGCAGCAACTGACACACTTGAAAGGCTCATGACATTGGATTAAAAATGATCCACAGGCCAAGTAAACACTGGCAAGGCCCAGGCCTGTAGGAGCAGGGAGCAGGCAGCCCTGGGCAGAGCTTGCAGTCCTGGCTGTGTCACCAAGGCTGGGCTTGCACAGTGCAGCCTTGCTGCTCCTCCTGCCCAAACTGTGGGGAAATTCTGTGCTGCCAAACAACCCTGCTGCTTCCCTCAGGATTTTGGTCTCTAATCATGCCACGATGTTTTTGTTCTTCCTTTTTTTTTTTAATCCTATTGGTTTTGCAACCTCCCTGCATCATTTCCTGCACAGCCCCTTACCCAGATGGCAGGAGCTGTGTGATTTCCTTCCTAAAACTCACTTCGGTGCTAGCTGCAGCCCTTATATGATATCTAGCAAATTAGCATCATGTGAGAGGCCTGAAATAGAGGTGAACAGCTTTCTTTCATTGATTTGGTGCAGGATGGCACAGTGTTAGCTGATGTTCTTGTAGGATTGGGGTTTGGGTTTAGTCCTATCAAGCTTAGGGAATGTCTGTACCGGCATTTTGAGAGATGATGCAGTGGAGTACAAATCCCCTTTTAACCTCTCTACATTCGGTAAATATGCTGGCTATTTACAGTGTTGGAACAAGATTACACAAGGGTTTTTCCCCATGTGCCTTGAGATCCTTTGCCATTGCTTGGTGAGCTTAGTGCAGCAGCTGGGAGGTTTGGTGGGTTAGGCAGTAAAGAAGAGAAAAGGAGAGAAACCATCACAAGCTAAATACAAATATAATCTGTCTATTCAAAGAGGGATTTGCTGACTCTTACGCCATCCTCCTGAATGTGTAGTACTGGCAAGTCACACCCAAACACACCCCAAATATGCCTCTCTGCTCCCCCAGCTCTTCAGCACTGCTTTTTCTGCCCAGGCAGGTCATGGAAAGCAGTGCCCATATGGCCAGCGCAATTCCCGTCCCCCCTCACTCCCACCCTGTGCTCCATGTACACAAACAAAGACACCCATGGGCATTGCCAGAGCCCACATGGGGGAGAAAGCTTTCCTTCACTTTGCTGAGTGTTGTGGGCTGGGAAAGGTTGGTTCTGGAGATTTTGTTCTTTCATCAACATGCCAAGAAGTGCTAAAAAGAACCTGTTTTTCTATATAAGAAACTGAATGAATGTGTGCCCCTGAGAAGCTGAGTCCTGAGGTGCAGAAGTTCTCTCATTCCTTTAGTGAATCCTGCTGCTGTTACATATCAGCAAATAGTTTTGCTACTCACATTTTATTTGACAGAGGCACAGGTCTCCCAGGGAAGGTTTCTGTCATCAAGACCACCAGTTTGCCTTCAATCACTCCTCATGTCACCTCAAAAACATGACACACTGGTATGTCAGAAGAGCAGAAATCTCACACAAATGGCCAGCTTGTGTCAGCCACTCAGGGGGAAAAGCCCCAGCACAACCAGTCTCCTGACACCAGGGCATTAGTGGGTGTGTAGGCAGGTAGTGGATCCTCCCACTGCAGGAGGTATTCCCACTGTAGTTTTGCACCTTGCTGGGCACTGGGAAAACTAATAGCATGGTGTGGTGGACCCAGTGCTCCAGGACCCTTCCCATCTCTAGCAGGCACAGTAACAGAGCAAAAGAGAATTGATCTGAAAGCTGTCTGAATTCATGCAGAGTGAGTCAGAAGATACTGACATTAATAGGCACTAAGAAAAAAACCCAAGAATTTTCCCCCCATGTATTCTCTCATGTAAGTTAAAACATCTTCACCTCTGAATTTCCACTAGGTTGTAAAAGTTTCCTTAATGTAATTGGGAGAAGCTGCACTGGGCAGTGGTGGTTGTTTCCATGCGTTGTGTCTAAATCTGTGTCTTATGCTTGGTAACCAACCAGAGGCTTCTGTTTTCAGCTTTGAAGCTTAGTGTTTTTGGGAGTTTTTTAGCAACAATACAGCACTTTTGGGAAGATATATAGTTTGGAATAGGAGCTCATGCACAGGATTTTGGTGCAGCAAATGTAAATGTGAATTTAATTTAGGTTCATATAAGATTTAAGTGTAGTAATATTTTATGTAAGTCTTTGGGAAGGTGGCTGCAGTCAGCTTGCCCTGCCAGATCATAAATTATATATTTTGTTTTTATTCCAAATGGGCTCCTAGTGGGGCCTATTTGTTACATGCAGCACACACTGTTATTTCCAGCATACACTTCTGATGAAACTTTTGTGTTGAGAAGAGCCAAATACTTTCCTCCTTGGAGATAAACCATCATTTTCAATTCTCTTGATTGTGACTTTTTCATTGCCAGCAAACTGGCAAAGCATAAAAAAAGGTTGTTTAGGTAGTTTGCTTTTTATTTTCCCTGTATTATGAGAGCAATTTAAAACCACATGTCTTTGTTGTTAAATATTTTAGGAATTCTCATGCATTGTAACACTTTTAGCAAACTTTTGCCAAGTTTCTCACTGTAATGAAGCAAATTCAGAGCAACCTAGTATGGAATGATCCTGAAACAACTCTTGCCTTGGTTTCAGGATGATGGGGCTGGATGTGTTGGAGGCATCAGAGTCTTGTGTGCCAGAGGGTGCTTGGTTCCTGCTGCAAACACTGTCAGAGTCTGCTCTTCCAGCCCTTGCATGGGAGAGGCAGTGTGGAGGGTTTGGGATCTATCATCAACGGGAAAATGAAGTACTGGATACACTTGTGTTGCATCATGGGGTATCCCAAAGAGCAGAGGTTTTGGGATGGCACCTTCTGCTCCTTGGCAGTGTTTTATGTGTTTTGTGGGAGTTTAGAGAGAGGCTTTGAGAATCAGGATAGTTCAGGCAAGACAATGAAAATGAAGTGTGGGGGCGAGCAGGAAAAACCCTCTTGGGGCTGTGCTGTGCAAACCCAGGACCTGGGCTCCATGAACATTGTGGATCCCTCCAACTCAGGATATTCTATGATTGTCTAGGGTTTTAACCCCTCCAGACTGGGTTAGGACTGGCTGCGCATGGGAAACGCGAAAGAAAAAAAACCGAAACGAACAAGAAGAGGTCTGAAAAGGGCTCGCAAGAGCGGAAAGGGCTGGGAACGGGGCGGGTGGGATGCACGGATCCTGGGAAGCGGCGGCAAGGCACCGCACCCGCCCAGCCCGGCCTCTGCTGCCCTCTGCCGGCCCCGCCCCGCAGCTCGGGAGCGGGACCCGGGTGCGGGAGGCCGGGCACGGCCCCACGGGATCGCTGCCCGCGGCTCCCCCGAGCCGCCGTGGTTTGTGTCCTCCGAACGTGTGGCCCCTCACAAAAGCTACACAGACATAAATGTAACAAGTGGAGAAAAACGAGTCTGTTCACAAGTTCCTTTCTCGTGGGTTCCTCGATTAAGACCAGCTCCTGCCACTCAGCCAGCAACAGCTGCCCAACACAACCAGTGCTCTGCCTCTGGCCAGGACAGGTCCAGAAGTCCTCTTTCCATGAAACAAGGCCTCCATTGTTTCACCTGGCATAGAGGTGTAAGGCCCCTCACCCTTCCCCTTCAGGACTCTGCTAGCCCAGGCAAAGTCCACAGCATACTGCAGCTCTGGCTTTAGGATTACTCTTGAATACCTGGGAAGCTCCTTGTTACAAGGATGCTGAGTTTCCTTGGCCGGAAAGTCCTAGTGTCCCATTCCCCAAGTGCCTTCAGCACATCACTGAATAGCCTCACACAGCCATGCCATGCCAACTCCAGCTGGATACTTTCCTGCTGCCAGCAGGCAGGTGGAACACCGAGGTCAGGGTGGACACAAACCAAAGCCAAACCTGGCTTTGCCTCCTGGCTGCTGTGGCACTGCCCAGCACATAGGAACAGCCTGTCTGTTCTGCCTTTGCACAGTGCACAGCAACACATAGCCCTGGGCTGTGTAGCTCTGGGCTACGAGTGGAGGGAATTCTGCAACAGTGCTAACAACCTTTATTAAAATAAGACTTGGGAAACGAAGGCTGAGGTAACCCAAGAACATGTTTGACAATTGGGGTGAAGCACAAAAGGTGAAGCACTTCTCTGTTGCTAAATTGCTTTCCCCAAAGCAAATAGATCTATAAAGTGGTTCATACACTGGTATAATGTGTCCCTAATGCAGCTAGTCTAGAAGGAAAAAACCACACTGGTTCCCAGAATTTTTTTTCTTAGTTTTTTAAACTCACATGAAGAGGAGACCCACCTGAGCCTTGAGTAAAGGAGGGAAACCATGGTACAAGCCAGCTTTGACAGCGGAAAAACTTAAAAGTATCTCAAGTAACTCATAATTTCTAGCTCATAAATCTTTGGGATATATTTTTTGCAATTTTCTTTGCTGGCAGCAGCTTTCTTCAAATTAACATGGTTTCAGAGATATCCCATCACTTGACAGTGGTGTCACGGTGACATTCCCTCTCCTTCTTCTTCCATCCCTTCACGAAGCTTGCTAAATCTGTCTTAACAAATCCTGCCCAAGTTACCAATTCTGTCCAATGTTCCACTCTCCCTCTGCACCTCTCATTTGGACAGGACAGACAAACGAGTCCTGGCACTGAAAATGTCAGTTTATCACTTCAGCAACTCTCTGCTTGTATTTTTGCATCCACATGACAAGGACACTGAGACGGAACATTTAGGCATATCGTAATCTTTCATCTTAGATGGGGTCAAGGCAAAGCATAAATCCAGGAAACATATTTTTTAAATAGTGTGGTTGTTTAGAGTCTGAATTTATGTACCTAGAGTTTTATACATGCATATTTCGAGTCAATGCAGGTAAGCAGCATGACGGAGGACAACTTTCTAGGCAGGGAAGTAACAGTGATCATCATGTGTGCCTTGGAAACATGACACACAGAAAACTTCTGGAACAGAAGATTAAAGGAGATGCAGATATATATTTCCAGCATATTCATAACTGGAACCTGAGGCTTGGTAACAAAGCAGGTTAAGTGCTGGCTGGTATATGAATTCCATTTGGTTTTGTTTCTTTTTTGGTACAAATCTAATGTTCAAGAGGTTAGAGGTATAAATACTGAAATAAATAGGAGCCAATATTTTGGGTGTCCCACTGAGGCTGTTTGCAATGCATTGATGTTGCTTTTTTCTTTGATTGGCCTGGTGACATCACCTTCTTGCTGCCACATTGCACTAGGGTAACTTGATTTTCTAGGGCAGTAATTTCTTTTCAAGATTGCATCACTGTAATTTAAACTAGAATATATTCTAGTCTTTGCCATGCATTTGTATTGCTTCTCTTGTGTACAACTCTTATTTCTCTGTAAATATTCCTTACCAGAGGGACAGACTTAGGTGTTGGCATGTTTCTGGTCAGGTTCTACACAAAGCAGTGCAAATTCTGAGATAAGATACTTGACCGATCCAAGTAATTTCCAAAGAATTGTGTAAAACAATGAATGGAAAAATTTGAGATTCTCACTGTTACAGAGACTGTTTTTAACTGGTGAATGTCATCCTCCCCTGCACCAAAAGACAGTCCAGATATCTCATGGAAGGCATTTTGACCACAAAAAAAAAATTAATGTGCTTTAAGATTGTTCTTGAGTCCTTCTCACTTACGATCTTTATAATTCATACATTCATGACAATGACTCCTCCCTGATTTGGCAATAATTTAGTGTTGCTGCTTTATAAAATATTTTACCATTCCCTGTTGTTAGGAGGTGAAAAACCTCACATACTTAATACTTTTTGATGGCGTACTTCTCCTATTAAATGCCTGTTGTTTGCTTTGCCACCCCCCAACCTGTCAAATTCTTAGTGCATGAGAAGCACTGCATGTCTGCACACGCTCCATCACGCAGACCTGAGCTTCCCCTGTGTTCTGAGCTGACCAGTTGTGAACTAGAAGACTTTTGACAGTTTATTAGTTCAGGGCTGCACTGCACTACTGAAGTTGTGTGACTTCTTGTTCAGCTGGCTTGCCTTTAGCGAACTTGGAATGTGAGCAAAACAAGCTCAGATATGTCTGTTTAGCCCAATCCACATAGATCCATGGCCACTGAGAGTGGGAATTATATGGCATTTAGATTATAAATGTCCCAAGTCTCAATTGTGGAAATCCCCCTCAGCTGTCACCTAGTGAGACAGCAGCTCTATTCCATGTAACATCGTTATTTCACTTGAACCACGTATGCTTATGGCACAGCCTGAGTGAGATCCAAAATGTTTTCCTTTACCCAAACCACTGGAAGGCTCCATTTAGTGGGTGTTTTTAGAACATGGCCTACCACTGCCCCTTGTTCCTTCTTCCCTGCCTTACAAAAGCATAGAGGGTATTCTATTCTCTTCTCTTTTGGGGAAGGTTGAAACTTGTATTTCCTACTTCCCAACAGACTGCTCAGACATCAGATTATCCAGGTGGATAGATTTCACTTTCCCTATTAATAACAAAAGTATCTCTGATTCTTTAACATCATGATTATTGCTCTACTATCATCTATAGTTTTTCATCATGAGAGAAGAAGGGTTCCACCATCTGTTTCAGAAATTATGATGTATTTTGGTAATAGTCAATTGACAGATAAGATCCAGAAGCAGATTATAAATGGTATCAGGATTAGATTCCTGGTTCTCCAAGAACAAAGCTTTTAAATTGAAGTTTTAAATGTGCCATTTCAAAATGTGACTTTTGATGTGGTACAACAAACACAGCAGAGCAATGCTTGGATTGTTGAGGTTCTTTGCATCACTTTGAGGAAAAAATTAAAGCTAGTACGGTATCATTTTTGGTTTTTTTATAACCCTTAACAAGCATTAATTCTTTAGAAGTAATTTGTTTTATATGAAACTATCAGATTCTAGTCTAGTCACAGTAAGTTCTAAAATGGCAGCTACTTTGAAAAAGACCCTACTTAGTTCGGATTTAGGTCCCATCTAGAACACGGTATGGAAGCTGGGACTCTTGAAAAGATGCAATGCCCTTAGTCTGATGTCAAGTAAGAAAAGGAGCCCTTCTTATAAGGCTCAATCCCTACTAAAAATAGGAAAATCTATGAAAACTCCTTTTATTGGCAAAGTTTTGCAAACACCTTAGTTCACAAGTACTGTGTAGAAGCTTCATCCTTTGTGAAACAAAGTATATTTGTCACAAATTACAAAGTTTGTGGATTAATATCGAGTGCCTGCCTGCAAACATTTGCAACTGTTTTCCCCTGAAGCATATGCAAAACAAGTATTTTTGTATAAAAACTCACAGAAGCAGTAGAAAACTATTTTCAGCTCCATCTCTCTTACTGTTGATTTCAAACAGTAAGAAGTGAACAAAGTGAAGATACTTGGACTTTCTTAAGTAGTATTGTCAGTCTTCATATTACATCTACTGCTTGGCCTCTGCTTCCATCTGAGTTTCTTGGGATTCCTCAGCTTCTGAAAGTTTTTCATCATCTAAAATTCAATATTACAATTAGTCAAACATGCTTGGTCGTATATACAGACTATATTGCAGAACTTTGTCCCACTTAAATATTTTATTTTGATTGCCTTAAATGTGTAGTTGAGTATCTAATTCTATAAAATGTTATGTTCAAACAAACAAAAAAATCCTTCAAAGTTTTTAAGGATGTTATTTCTAAAAGCTGTTACTGGAAATATGGGGTAAATTCTATAGTATCAATTGAAGCAAACAGTACCAGATTGCTTCTAACCCCTTCCTTCTCTTTGCCTACTAACGGTTTATTTATTTCATACTGAAGCTGTGCTTTGCACTTAACTGCTACTTCCTTCACAAAATCCTGAAAGCTGAAAGGTAATCTATATATTCACAAGAAAACACATTTTTCAAGACTAATACTTAGGCAAGTGTTAGTAACACATAATAACAACAACCTTCTGCTAAAGTGCACCTAGGATTAACAGTTCATTCTGCTTAAGAAGATCTAGACAGCCTTAGAGAATGAAAGTCTGCTCTTACAGCCATCTCTGCATTTAATCAGGTCATGCTCAGAGGCTGTACCAATTGTTCTGTCTTTGAAAGACATGGCAAATATACAGAAAATAATATTTAAAACAATATTATCCATATTAGAGCATGAAAAGTTAGTGCTGATTTGAAAATATTAAGTATTTGTATGACAAAAGATGAGAACAACTAATTCCTGAATTTAGCTCTTGTGTCTAACGGTTTTAATCCCTGCTCTATCACAGATTCACAGTGTGAGTAGGTTGTAATTTACCTTCCTTGAATTTAAATTTTTTTTAATAAAGCCTCAAATGATACCATGATAGCAGTGACATGTTCAAAACTATGGAAATAGTAATTATAAAATTATATTTGGAAATAAGCACAAGAATAATTTTCTGTAAGAAATACTTTCTGTTTATAAAAAAGAACAAACATCAAATTGCTATTCTCCATCCTCACATTTTAAAGAATTCTGCTGCCTACAAAGTAACCTGAAGCTAGTCAGGAAATGGCACAGTGGGTAGCTTGTAGAAGAAAAAAAAATCATAGCAGTCTCAGGCTCTGGACTAATACTGGGGAAAAAATTCTGCCAATGCAAGAGGTTACCAATCTCGGTTGCACCGCTATCCCACTGCCAGAAGTTGTGATTCCTTTTGATCCACTGGAACTCAACCCAGTTATATCTATTACCAAAGAACAGCACTTACTCTCCAGGGTTTGCTGAAGTTCATGGATGGTACTCAGGAGAACATGGAACTGCTTTCTCCTCAGCTCCAACTGGAATGATAAAATACATGTTGTAGGAAACAGAAAGCACATACAGCCAAACAACCCACAGGAGAGTCTACATTAATTGTATTCCTAATAAATTATTATATAACCATCTCTATGAAAAACCTACCTTATCTTCAACATTTTCTTTAATGTGAGAAAGATTTTGCAGTTCTTTGCCCAAAGCTTCTAGCTGCCTGAAAAGAAATCATCAGAGTATTCTTAAAAAATTCTGTAAAATTCTTGCAAAGCAGATTTGGTCTAAGTAGAGGAGAAAGAACTATAAAATAAACAGCTTATGTAAACAAAACTAGTGAAACGATTTAGAGGTAAGGTCACTTCATGTAATTGTTAAACTATTATGTTCTAGACTTGTAATTTCAGGACTTTTACAAAAAGCTGGAATACAATTGTACCCTAGGCATTTGTAACAATTCAGTGCTGACACAACATGTTATTTACTTGACCATACAATGAAAGTTAAAGAAGCAGATTCATAGAATCATAAAATATCCTGAGCCAGAACAGACTCACAAGGATCATCAGCTCCAGTTCCTGGTCCTGCACAGGATACCCCAGGAGTCATGCCCTGTGCCTGAGAGCATTGTCCAAATGCTCCTTGAACTGTCAGGATTGGTGCTATGACCACTTCCCTGGGGAGTCTGTTCAGTGCCCAACCACTCTCTGGGGGAAGAACTTTCTGCTCTCACTTGAACTCACCATGGACCACCACAATCCTTTTTGAGGTGAAGAATAGCAGGTACCATAATATACCTTTCAAATGAGGATGGAGCACCAACTCTTACAGACAAACCCCCAGTTTGGCCCTTCTGCTTCTAATGCCTATCATAATTTATGCACCATGCAATGAGAACAAACTGTTCATTTAAAGGTGAAGTGGATTGAGGCTGATCATCCCCGATTAATTAGCAGGCAGAGTCATAGAGGGGTCAGCGAGGAAATCAACCTTTTTTTCCTGAAGCCATTGATAGCTGCTGCAACTAGTCTGGGTAGGGAACCACAAAAAGCCCTCCAGTCCTAAGTACCTCACTGTGGATGGGAAAAGGTCTATTTTAGTGCTACCTGAGCGTGGGTTTTTTTTGAGCCAGCATGTTTGGTACCTCAATAGGAATGTCTGAGAGAGTTTGGTGTGACATTATCCCTTCCTTTGATGGAAACAGGCTAACAGCTTATAAGCTCAGACACTGATTCTGCAAGCATTTAGTTTCTAGTTTCTGAAAAACTTCCATTTGGCCAAATCTTGCTGTTTACGCTCTGCTGTCAGGTGCAAGCAGACTTCGAGAGGACAGATGTTTTTTCTAGTACCATCCAAGCTACGTCTGGGATTTTACTCCTTTTACTTTACATTCCAGAGAACCATTGCTTAGCCTTCTTACTTTCTTATCTCCATTTCTAAGACTCAGTGTCATTTCTTGGTCCTCTGAACAGCTCTTCTAATCTAATTACACTGCAGGCACTGTTGTTTAGTAGTTCAGCTCCTATCAATTTCTGAACTGGCTCCTGCGCACTACTGGTGACTAAGCTGCTAACTGCTTCTTTTGTGCTGTATAACTTGTTCTTCCAACAAACAGACTCTTAAAAGCATAAAGAAAGTATTTTTCTGAACTTTGTTCTATTGTGCCACATAACCTGCAAAAGCTATAACTGTAACTCTTGCAATAAACCCTTATGTTCCTTCTCACAAGAAGTTTTCTCAAGTGTTTTTAGTGATTAAGAGTTCCATGTAAAGTGTGACATTATTAGTGAGGCTTCCTCTACTCTGAATTAAGGGTGGCCTTTGGTTCATTGTATCATTTTATGTATACTTTCCTATAGACTGCATTCTTGCCAGCTGTAATTTACCACTCTTTCTAGCTTTGCTTAAGAAACTTATGCTTGGATGTGTTAAGCAAAATTAGAATAATCCCTCCAAACCTAAACAACTCTGTATCCTCTAAGATAAAAAAGTATCATTTATCACAGAATTATAGAATAGTTTGGGTTGGAAGAGACCATAAAGATCATCTAATTCCAACCCTCTGTCATGGGGAAGGACATCTTTCACTAAACCAGATTGCACAGAGCCCCATCTAAACTGTCCTTGAACACTTCCAGGGATGGGGCAGTCACAGCTTCTCTCATTTAGTTGTTTCTGTTCTTAATTGACTTATCTGAAAAACTCCATTTTTGGTAGTTCTTTATTAAAGCCTCACTTGATAAATATCACATGCTGACTAATGAAGTAAGAAACAGTTAAGCCTCATGAGAATTGCCTGTAATAATCAAAGTTGTGGTAATGAAATTAAGGCACAGAAAAACAATATACAAGAAAGAAATGTGTGAAATATTGTCAGTGGCTTATAGCTATAAAAATGCTATTATTAGGGTAATAGTATAACCAAAACACTTCCATTTGCTATGAAAGGCTATGGAATATGAAAAGACAGCCTCCTTTGGCAATTTCACTGAAAGTGGGCACAGGATAAGTGCACAGCTGCACTTATATGGGAGCATTAACCTCACATTGCCTCTTTCATCAGTTTAAGAAGAACAAACTCATAGATGCAATAACTCCTGGAATGTTTCTATGGCTTGATAAAGTTAATCTCTCCACAACTGCCCCAAAAGCACAGATAGTGATGCAAACCCAGAATGTGACAAGCAGCACTGTGAGTTACATGCAAGACAAGCTGGACAACAGGTAAGTCTGACCTGCATGCCAGGGCAGGTTATGTGTGGTGCACAACACAGCTGCTTATAACCAGGCATGCAGCAACAGCTACCAGAAGGAAAACAGAAAAGAACCCTAAGAGCTTTCTCCTACTTTCTCTCATTCCACCTTACTTGCTTGTGTGTTGCATTTCAAGTGACTACTGAATCTCTGGCTGGTGCAAGTTAAAGGATTTCCCACCATCTCCCTTTCCTGAGCAACTCATAGGTAAACTGACATCAGATGTGCATTTACATCTCAGTTCACTTATTCACCTTAACAGTGGAAAAATTTCAACTATGGAACAATTAGCAATGCTTCTGACACATAGAGATGGAGATTAAAGAAAGTTCCTACGGGTACAGAAACACAAGTTTTTATTGTGTCAAAGAAATGATATAAAAGTGAGGAAAAGTCAAACTGAAACCAAGGAAATGTCAAGTCTGGTGACTTCCAGTTTACTGCCCTATTACAATTTAATGTAGTTTTATACTTACTTCAGTGTTTCATGTCTGTCTGGATGATGCTGTATGACTTTGGCCAATGCATCATATTCTGAAAGACATTTAAATAGTTAATCTAAATACTTCTGAAAATACCAATTCAAGAACCAAAACTCAGGTACCACAGAATAGGAGATTCTTTTTCCTTCTTGAAAAACTGTTTTAACGTTTTTCAAAACACCTTTAGATAGCTCTGCTATCTAAATTGCTACACACTTAGTCTTCTGTGTCTGATTCATAAACATTGGGTTTAGATACAATAAAATGTGTATGTGCAAAAAATAGTGCTGATGTTACACATGAACATTTAAGATTTTTAGGAAAAAGTATAAAATGATGCATGGATTTTTTTTAATTTTTAGGATTTTTTTAAAAACTAATACACATTAAGAACGATATTATGGTTATACAGGCAACTAACACAGCCATTTCCTGACAGTAAGAGCGTACATCTGCCAACTACCTCATTCACACGGAAAAATCTGTGTTGCAGACTGGACAGAACTTCAGACTTATGTTTGTGAAGATGTAAGAACTCTACATTCGTACTGGTTAAGATTATTTTGATTTCCAGTTGAGTTCAGAATTATCCACAGCATTGATCAAACTGTTGTATTTAAAACCTTTCATGTTATATTTCTAAAATTTTTCTTCTGGCATTTCATTTATCATGATAAAACAAATTTTTGCTTCTTCTCAACTGCTCATCTTTTAGAATGTTTAAAGTTTCCATGAATTATGAGCGTATACTTTTAGAAGTAGGGAAAAAGTACACCTCTTAAAACAGATGTTCAGAAAGGACACTGTTTGATGGTTTCCTGATGCTGCATGTCATTGAGATCTCCTGGTTCAATCTTGCCTGTGTCACCCACCCAAAACTTTCAGTAGTGAGTGTGGAACCCACCAGGTTGAACATAGTAATCATGATGCCTTGCATTTTCGAAAATTTAGAATCTATTTTCCAATACAATGTATTCTAAAAGTTAACAAGATGATGAAGCCCACCGCCATAAATACAGATATTGCGCTTTACCCTGGCGATTTTTTCGAATCCTTTTTGCTTGCAGGATTTGCTTTTTGCATTCAGAGATCTTCTCATGGGCTGCAGCTATACTATTTTCTTAAAGAAAAAAAAGGAAATTTTTTATACAGATACAGAGTTATATTGAACTCAAACAATACATGTAAATAAGCCATTCTGCTAAATTATAGAAGAGAAAGAGCTGTTTGTGACAAGGTGGCTTGTTAGCTCCATCACCTTAAAAACTACATACATTTCAATAGGTTAAAAAAGCTCTTGTTTGTATATATTCTATATAATTACAAGATGCTTATAGCACATATATGAATGCTATCTAGTAGGAAAAAAAAACAACCCCAAAAAAACCTCCAAACCACTCACCAGATGTATATATTATGTTCATGAGAACTGGCTTGAGCTTATTCATAAGAGAAACTGTCAAACAGAAACCAGTAACATTTTCTCATATTTACCTATATCCTTATAGATTTTTTCATAATTTTCCATCTCTCTCAGGTTCATGTCATATACCAGAAGAGTTTTTCCCATTGAAAATTCACACTGTGATAAAGTACTCAGCATTCGTTGGTACTGGCTGTATCTGAAAACAGACAAGACATCTAATCCCAAGCAGCATAAAAATAGTTCCTAACTTTACAGAGCAAGAAAACAAAACTTCATGTAGCATAAGGGACAGCTAAATAACAATTATTCAATAAAGAAAACACTTCAAAGATTCAATGTATATTTTTTTGGAAGTGCAGTTAGAAACACTGTACACATCAATTCCACCATCATGTCCTTGTCAGTGTGAAGTGGGTATTAAAGCAGTGAGCAGTTTGACCCAGGGCTTATAAATTTTCCAGCTAGAGTTGGCTCTGTGACCGCCGAAATAGTATTTTAATACTGCAGTGCTTCTCTGTATACACACTCGTAATATTGTGTCCTCTGGGAATTTATATCCATTACTAACAGAGACCCCACAGGAGGCTGTCCCTCATGCCTTACCACTTTAGCCTTTAAAAAAAAAAAGAGAACGACAGCAGCAGAAATACCAGCAGTATTTCCCTTCCCTAACAGAACAAACGCAGAACTGCCAACTAAAATATTCGACACATGATCCTGTTATAATAGCGGGACTCAGGGCTGGATCACGCAGCAGGCACAGCAATCCTGAGGGCATTCGAGCGGTGCTGGCAGATTTCACGATACAGCCCGCAGCCTTCAGTGATTCCTGACCCGTCTGTAGCCCTCCTCTCCCAGCACAGTGCTCGGCGTTTGTCCTGGAAACACCACGGAGCCAAAGAAAAGCAGCTGTGTACATTGTAACACGGAACTCTTCCAAATGGATCGAGCCCCGTTTTCCACTGAAACGCAAGCTAAGCAGTTCCAAGACTTAAAAAAGTCGAAACAAAACAACAGATACCCTTCCTCCTGAGATCCGGAATTACACCACTTAATGAAACTCTTCACCAACAAATTGATCCGTCTGTCGTCACCAGCTCCATCGCCATCGATCAGCAGCCGCTTGCGGATAACTTCATCTGAGGAAAAACTCCTGTTAAACCCTCACGCCATGGCAGCCGCCTCCCAGCGCCGCGCGCGGGTCTCTCCCGGCCCTTCAGAGAACGATTCCCGGAGCCAGAGCGGGCGGATCTGCTGAGTCGCGGGGGCTGCGGGACCGGGGGGCGCATGGAGGGCCGCGGAGCCGGGGCCGCGATGGAGGCCCGTCTGCGAGGTGAGCGGCCCCGGGGCGGGCGCGGGGGCCGCAGGCAGCTGCTCCCCGGAGGGCGAGCAGAGGGCGCGGCGCTGCGGGGAGCCCCGACGGGGGTTGCTGCGCGGAGCGGGAGGAAAGAGGGGAGGATGGCGAGAGGGAGGGAGGGAGGTCTCACCGTCGGTCACGGCCCCCATGGCGGCGAGTGCCGGAGCCGGCGGGGCGGCGGCAGCAGCGAGTGAGGTCAGCTTCCCACAATGCAGCCGGCGAGAGCGGCGGCCATGGAGGGGGAGGCGGCGGCTGCTGGGGCCTGAGCCGGCGGGCGGCGGACG
>VXAD01000132.1:219187-245622 GCA_013399195.1 Dicrurus megarhynchus | reverse complement strand
CACCTCCCCGCCCCCGCCACCCTCACCGGCCCCGCCGCCCCCTGCCCGGCCGCCCCGCCATGCCCCCGGCACATGGTCCCACGCCATCGAGGCCCCCAGGATCGCGGGCGCCTCGGCCGCCCTCCCGCCATGGCCCTGGCTCGGGGTGTGCTCCCCGGGGTGCCGTCACCATCGCCCTCGGTGGTCACGACCTCCCCGCACAGGGCTCCCGCACGGCCGCGGCAGTGTGCTTCCACCTGCAGTGATGGTGGTGATGGCACAAGGGAGCAGGTGGACGGTCCCGCCGTGGTGGCGATGACCCAGGGAGCGGGTGGATGGTCTCGGCACGGTGCCCGGTGTCACAGACACGGCAGTTGAGGGTGGTGGGATCCGCTGTGGTGGCTGTCCAGCCCCTGTGGCTGGAGGGAGCGGAAGCGCGGACTCCTCGGTGCCTTTTCCCTGGTGAGGGTGTGGAGGACGTGCCCATGGCGCAGGTGTCAGGGAGCTTCTCTGGCCGCCCTTGGGCTCAGTCCCACTCGATGCTGGGAGGACAAGCAGCAGGGCCTGGGGCTTGCAAAAAAAAAAAATTATTCTGATGTTTCCTGGCGGGTTTGACTATCACCAGCGGAGAGGAACAATAGTTGTTTTTTCCTGTCCTGGCAAACTAAGCTGGTGGTAGAAAAAGTGGCTAGAGGTGTCTGGAGAAAAGAGATGTTAAGGTGTTACCATGTGTTGAGTTTCAGGCTTTTGGTCCATAGGCTTGGATGCTTGGACAGTGCTATAGCTGGTAACGTTACTGCAGTGTATATCACAGTACCTGAGGCGTTGCCAGAGCCTGACACCTTCCTATTCCCTCTTCATTTTGGACAGTTAAGTGGCTTATGGCCTTGTTCTGCTTAGCATTGTTCATTGACAGTTTTAGGGTGGTGGGGAAAATCAGGGTGAGAAAAGAACGAAGTTAATGTGTGCTGTAATCTGTTAGTTCCTGGTTTTAGAGCTGTGAGTGATTAAGATGCGCTTTTTTGTTCTGGATAGAGACATTTAACAGCTCTTTGCAGATTTGTAGATTGTTGCTAGTCAGTACTTTGTCTTCAATAGGCAACTGATCAGGTCCTTTGGAAGGTGCTACTAGGAAAGCATTACTGAGAGTTGTCTTTAAAACTCTGCCTGAACTTTTAGGAATAAAGAGTTTCCAACATAGAAAACTTGGATAAGTGGCTTCTGTTCTTGAAATTTTTATGTACTCTTATGTGATTGGTGAGCGACATAATTTTATATGAAAACCTAACTATCCATCCAGTTACCCAGGTTTGGGCCAAAGAATGGGCCATGCATTCATGAACTATGTAAGCACTACTAAAAATGATCACTTTTATGAACTCTGATACTGTTGCCATTTATTATAGTTGGTTTGACTAAAAACTTTGTTTTTCTTAAGGCTTTGGTCACTGTGGTACAGCCCTAGTATTTTGCCAAAGGGTGAGAAGAAGACCTAGCTGAACTTCTCTATGCAAATTTTATACAGTTACTGCCTTTCTCTCTTTATCCACTTATTTCCTTTTGGAATTCTTAAGCATCTTGAAACATCCAGTTTAATCACGACTTAATATTTTTCTTACACGTCTCTGAGCTCTTTCCATTTTCTGTTTTTTTCCCTTCAGTTTTTACCACAGTTGGTCAGAACTGAAGGCTATTGTAGGTGAAAATCCACAATTATTTATTTAATCATCTCAGAACTTCTGTGTGATTTTCTGTCATTTAATCCAAGACAATCTTTTCTCACTTTTTGTTCATCATTCCACTTTTGGTCAGATAGTCTTATTAAGCTCTCCACAATGACAAATAGATAGTCCTTGAGTAATTAATTTAGAATACAGCAGTCCATATGACTAGTTAATAATATTTAATGACTTTTGTGCCATTCTTCCTATCTGTTACTAATTACAAGCTTCTATGAAATTCTTTGTTCTGGGTCTTAGGCTCATCAGAACAATTTTGAGAACAAAGCCATTATTTTTCTTTTTAAGACAGGGCTTTCAGGCATCATTGATGCTCATTAACTTTTCTCCTTTAGAATGGAAGTAAAACTTGGTAAATACATCATCAAGAATGTCACTAAGGCTAGGTATTGATGGAATAGCCTGTTCTCTCACCTTCTCTATTTTGACATATGAAATGTCCATGAGATGTTTTTGCTTGGGAAGCCAGTTCCAGCTTGCTGGGTTTCTGTACGCGTTTGAGAATTCACTGTGTCTTAGGAGTTTTTGTTTTGATTTGGTCCATTTCAAAGTAGAATTCCTCATCTTGTAAGCATGAAACAACCCTTGTTTCTCTTGTGTGGAGGGTGTTGCACTGGCCTGTATACAGGCATGTATTTGCCATTAATTTAGTGTGATGTATGATGTAGATCTCTGGAGCGGGGTTGACCTACTCTTATTTATTTGTCCTTCACCACTTTGGGTATTCTGTGCAGACTCTATCAGCTGCAGTCTTTTATATAATCCTTCACTGACCAGCAGAAACTCTGAGTAGCATTGGACCTTCCCTATAAAGCATCAGTAGTGGAGATTCATGCAATAGGAAAAAATGTCTTGCATGGGGGATAGCACCTGACTCTGTGCCAGCTCTTTTAGAATAAGTACCTGTGTGTGCTTTCAACCAAGCTAAATGTGATGCAGTTTTCCCTCTTTCCATGAATTCTTTTATGTGTGCCATATGGTAAGACCCTGGAGCAGCTTATACATAATAATTTGTTACACTCTTGTCCTTGTCAAAAGTGTTAAATAATCCTCTGTAATATTTCCAGGTGACTCTGGATGCAAGAAGTATAACCTAGGTAAGTTTAGTTCTGCAAGGTGTTACACTTGGGTGGAACTGGCTCTGATTTTTCATTAGTATATATATATTTCTTTTTCTTCCAAAAAATATGGCTTTGAAGTGCACCGATGTTTTTTTTATTAAGGAAATCTGTTAATGCTGAAGTTTTCTTTCCTGAAAAATAATCTATGAGAGTCAAAGTTTAAAGTGACTTTATACTTCTTCCCTTTTTCTTTAAATGTGTGTATATATAATTTTTTCCCAACTGCACAAAAAGTTAAAGTGGAAGAAGCTTTTTATAGTATTCCAGGCTATAATAAGCTGTGATTTTTAAGAGCTAAGAAAACAGATTTAACTATTGATGAGGTGGATTTAAAATATTTTTCTTTAGCCTCCCTAATAATTTATGAGGTGGTTTTAGATTCCAGGTTATCTTCGTGTTGGATAACTTCTAAATCAGACTTCTGTGTAGCACTAAATCTTACAGAGATCTAAGTATAGTAGGTCAGAAACTGCAGGGTATTTTTATCCAGTCCAACCTATATTCTTGTCAGAAAGCGATACCGAATTTATGTAGCGAGACCTATTTTCTGTAAGCCTATGCTTAGCATTACTTTTTACCACCATCCTTTGTTTTTCTGTTGATTATACACCAGGATTTTGTGCAAGACTGATACCAAGCTAACCTATTGGGGTCAGGCTGTTTTCCTCATTTTAAATTATGTTAGTGTTTTATTTTCTTTGCAGTCTTCTGTAGCCTCAGCATTTACTGAAAATTAGCATCAGTGTTCCAAAGCTTGTCATCTCGTTCTGTAAAAATTCTAAGACACTGGCTGTCTAATCCTATTAGATATTAAAATAGTCACTCTGGGCAGATAAACCTGAAATTTTTCAACCCAGTGATTGAGGTATAAAAAATAGTGAGTGGTTCTTAGCCTCGTAAAAACCTTTCCTGATATGGACCCTTGTGTTTCTGCAAAGCCAGCACATTTTCGTAGAATTACAGCAGAACAAGAGAAGGGAGGGTGAAAATACTTGTTGTGACTGTAGTGATAATACCAACAATTTTAAAATGCAACATTTTATTATCTGAACAATAATCAATTTTGCTGTCTACTGCCTGCGTTAAAAGATTGATTAAATGTACTGTTAATCCCATACTTTAAAAACCAGGCTCCTATCAGATAGTAGTGTAACCACAAATTGTGGTCCACAGTATTGGTTTTATTTGTTATTTTTCATTTTGTAACTGAAAGAAGCCTGTAAAATTCCAGAAGTTTTGACAGAAGCACTTTGCAAAATACTAGTCCTGGAAATATTTTGTTCATTAGAAAGACATTTTATCACTACTACTTTTCTCCTGAAGGGAGAAAAGCTTATCTTAGTCATAAAAAAAATAGTGCTGCATGGTCCTTTGAAATATTTTTTTCCAAAGTAAGGGCTCTGTGTCTTAGTTAATCTCAGTTACACAGGTGGCATTCTGATGTTGTCCTCTTTCAGCTATCTTCACAGGAATTATGTAACAGCTTTCCAAATTTCATATCCAAATCCTACTGAATATTTATGAAGCTTGAGGATCAATTATTGTACATTTTAGGATGATCTGTGACTAATTTATTAAAGCTTGTCAAACTCAACTTGAAATTTCATTATACTGGAAGTGTAGGTATTGAGTGTAGAAGACAGAGCTTTCAGGTGGAGGGATGCAAAGGAAAGCATGCCTTGTGTGTGTGCCAAAAGGGGCTCTGTTTGAGGAGTGGAATTAGCAGGAGTGACACCATGGGTCATGATACCTATTCCCAGGGACTTGGTGGATTCCCGCTTAGCAAGAAGGTCAAGGTGTTTTAACAGGTGTCTTGAGAAACTCTGTGTCGTGAAGCTACTGCAAGACAGATTAGCTGGTTAGAATTTTCTTTTAATCTAAAAATCATTAACACTGTAGACTTCAGCTGCCTGTGCGATGGCTTGGAGATCCCATGTGATGTCTGCATTCTGTGATTTAAAGTGACTCAGATAATTTTAGAGTGGCATTTCATGCTGTTCTGTGATTGTTTCATGTGTTTTGAAAGAAAGCAGATATTTATTCTTTTGGAAATTTTTTTTGATAGGATTAGTCTGTTATCTAGCATTCTCTTAATTTGTTGGCAGGATGTTTTCAGGGTGACCTTATTTTATTTTAGAAAGGAAAAAGAGCATATTTTTATTTTTTCCTTCCTCAGTCCTTCAGTTCATGGCTTTGGTAGTGATCAGTGTTGTGACAGGGTTTTCAGAGGAAGAGGTGGATGTTTAATGAGGGTTTACCACTGACTTAGAAGAATTTGTCTCTGCTGGCATTGGGCCAAATGGTAAATGTTTATATTTAACTGTGGTTTGAAACATTGGATGAACAGTAAGAGAGTTGTGAATATCGTATTTCTTGTATCAAGTTTAAATAAATAACTGTTAGTGCTACGGAGGAAATTTTGCACAATGATTACAAGGGAAAACAGGCATTTCCTCCTTTGGAAAGCAGCTCTTGCCCGACTTCAGAGTGGTGTTTTCTGAATCACGTGGCCAGATGCTTTGACTCAGCTAAGAAAGCTGAATCAGAGCTATTGCACAGCTTCTGAGTCAGCTTTTTGAAGTTTAATAAAATTGGTTGGGTAAGTTTGTTTTCTTTTATTTATTTTTTAACAGCAGTCCCAAACTGTAAAAGAAGACATAGAAATTTTACAAGGCTTTGAGCTTGGCCACATCATGGAGAGATGTTGAAAGAAAGGCTTCTGTCTCAGGAGATGGAGAAAGAGTATAAGGTCTATTGATAAACATCTGTTTATTGTTTTAAATTGGAATTATATTTTGCTTTGGATTATTTTATGGTTTATTTTCTTGTAATAGAGAAACTCTGCCAGTGGGTAATGTTCAAGCACAACTACAGTTTACAGTTCCCATTAAACGAGATACACTGACACATATTCTCACCCCTGATTTCTGAGGTGCAAACCTGAGCAGAGGAATAGCAATAATTGGAGGCATGATTACATGCTTGGGTGATGCCTGCTCAGGTTTTAGTTTGTAAAATGTTGAATGAAATACAGATGGCACTGGTTGGGCACTGAGCAGGCTCCCCAGGGAATGGCCACAGCCCCGAACCTGCCAGAGCTCAAGGAGTGTTTGGACAACGCTCTCAGGCCAGGGGGGAAGGATTGTTGGGGTGTCCTGAATGGGCCAGGAGTTGGCCTTCGATGATGCTTGTGGGTTTCTTCCAGCTCGTAATATTCTGTGGTTCTATGATGATATGATTCTGTGAAAATACTGAACTTTGTTTCTGACCACTGTTTGCCTACCAGTAAGGACTGGAAACAGTGTAAAACCCCAAAGTGAAGTTGTGGCCTTAGGAAGATGGAATATTCTCTTCACTTTCTTTTTCTGGTGTGCCAAATGTATCTTCTAAACTATTGCTTCAGTTGCTGTCAAAACAGATGGTTTAAACAAGTATTTCAAGAGAAATGTGATGAGAGGATAACTGGGCATTTCCAGCAGAGACTGTCAAGTCCAGAAGGGGCAGATCCAGGTTGTGGCTCAAGCTGGTTGTATCAAAGGGAAGGTTGGTTTGGCTGAGGCCAGTTGGGTCATGTTTCCATGAAGGTGGGGGGGCCAAATTCTTTAGTATTTGTTGGTGTTTTGTTAAAATTATACCAGCCAGAGCAGCTTGAAGGAGATGGTGAATCTGCACATTTTCTACGCAGTAGCTGAAGTAGGAACGTGCTTAAATCCTGCCTCTATCCAGGGCTAAGCACCTTTCTCCAGGGAGCGTTTTGGATTCACGCTCTCTTGAAATTAGGATCATAAGCCCTTTCTTTTAGAAGGAGAGCAAAGGTCAATCTTTGCTTTCAAAACCCAGGAGGTGGTGATGGTTTTGGTTCCCTTTTCATCATTAGCAGAGCTGTTATCCGCTAGACTGCTCACCACATGTGTGGGAGACTTCAACCCAGCTATCCTCCTTCCTGAGGGGATTAATGTCCATAATTCTTTCCATCAGAGTGAATTTTGTAATCACCAGACTGTTGACTAGTACGAGGTGGTGTTGCTGTCAGAATGATAGACTGAACACAGCAGTGAAACCCAACACAAAAGATATTCAGTGACTGAGGACTAAGGTGTTTAAGGGAGTAATTCATAAAAGCAAACCAGTAATTTCAGAAGTGCAAGAAAAGAACAATCAAGAGAATTTTTGCATTGCAGGTCAGATTCTGTTCAAAGACATACGAGTGCGTCCCTGGTGATTTTTGTACTTTATTTTCAAGCAGGGATAGAATTTGAGCTTGAAAAGTACAAGGAACAGGAAGAAAAATGCCAGCAAATAGTGGAATAAAATAATCTGCCTCATAAAATGTTTTGGTGAGTTACAAAAGGTAAATAGACAAGTTGAAGTCAAGCATTGGGAAAAAGAGGAATTGGACACAAAATACATTATCTATGAAGTATGTGTATGTATGTATGTATACATACATGTAAATTTTCAGTTGAGGTATGAGAGTGGCTATATGTGTGCCCAAAACATTAAGCCCAAAGTATTATTTCTCTTAGTAGTAGTTATGAAACTAGGTAATAATGTATCTATTTTTATAATGTTTTTTTTCAAGTAGGTTACAAGGTAACTTTTTTTACAATAATATTTTAGTAGAGAGGCTATAAACAAGCATTCAGATTTGCTTGTTGGGGTTTTATTTGCAAAATATCGGTGCAGAATGCTTGAAAACCATGAGTTCTTTTTGGTCCTCTGCCTTTTGCTTTTATTTTAATAAAAATTTACATTTTGATTATACATGGAATTGAACTAATAAAAGAGGCAAGGCAGATAAATTGGTTTTTATAACTTAGATTAATAAAGATTGGCTTGTAGGAGATCAGAGTAAAAGAAAGCCATGCTAATAATAAGTATGCACCTGTGATTTTGTGGTTCATGGTAAATATTTTCACTTCAGTTTCATTCCAGTGTCACTTTGGCAGTTATGAGTTGATGGGGTTTTTTTCATTTCTGAGAACTGCTTGTGGCTTTTGGTATGTGTGTGTGTATATATATATATATATATATAAAGTTAGGATGGTGTTGAACAATAACACATCCTGGAATAAAATTGTGCACATGTATATTAAAATAAAATATAGGAGGTTTTTTTTTTAATGTCATTAGTGTGAAATTTAATTTTAGAAGTACCCAAATTGCACTTGAGCTGCAGCCACTTTGTCTGGATTGGAATAGGAGGATATTTACTGTCAGATTTTCTGGTGGAGCTTTTCTTTCTTGTTGTTATGTGAAAGACTTGCACAGGCAGGAGTGACTGATTGTAACTGTAGTTCATGTCATCAAACAAAGGGAAGGAAATAGCTCAAGAGCTGTTGTTTTCAAATGTGTAAAGAAGTCTGTCCTGGTCTTGTAAACCCTTGAAGGGATTTTGAACCTTACTCATCCTCTCAAGTGTTGGTGTAGACTTACGATGATAATACAGGTAACAAATTTCCCAGTGACTGGATTGTTCTTATTGAATCTTGATTTGTAATTGCCTCCTCACAGAGTCTGTTCCTCATGTCTTTCTAGGACTGACCTACTAAATTTGGCACAGAGAGTTTCAACTCTAAGACAGCCATTTTGCAACCTACATTTTCTTCTCTTTCTGCTAATATCAGTTAGTGAAATTGCTGTTCTACATCTTCTTTTGAGATGGATGCTATGAGAATGTGTTGCTTCTTTGCAGAGGCCTCTAAAAGTTGTCTTTAAATAAGCAGTTTTTCTCTGCTGGCTTCTGTGCAGGTGGTGTCTTTTAAGCAGTTGCAATATTGTTATGGCTTGGGGAAAAATAAGTAACAGGCAGCCCTAGCACAGGGCACCTTCTGGGAGGTGTGGGTAGGGTACAACACCGTGTGTTGTGGTTGAGAAATATGTTACATCAATTCACAACAAAATGTAATTGTTTTTTTTTTGACAAAGATATAGAAATAGGATATTACCTTAACTATGTGTCACTGTAGTTAAAGGAATGGTTTCTGCTAATCCAGTTGTCAGCAGGGCCCAGACTTAGCTACGCTCCATTATCCTTTTTGTTGAAAAAGGAGGAAGGAGTAATTGGAAATTCTATGATCTCTGGTGTCAAGTCAAAGATCTTCCTAGGCAAGTGTCTCATTGAGAGTGATGTTGATATGAGATATAGTTGTCTGTTGTTGTCAGAGAATTTAAGAGTGATATTTGCCTTAGAAAAAGAAATGCTTCAAAAAGAGAAAACATAACTATTAAGACTTTATGCACATAAATATAGTACTGGAGGATATATAAAAGTAAAACCTCGCTTTCATGTGGTCATATTTTGTGAATATTTACTTTGAAGCTTTCAGATAATTTTTGACTTACTTTTCTTGCCATTTGATGAGTGTTTTTCTGTGTTTCTGGTTTTTCACAACTCTGAGTACCATCTCTGATATCAATGGGAAATTGCGTAGTTTTGTTGCAGGGCAATGGGGACAGCCTCCTTTTTACATTTGTGCTCACACCATAATAGTGACATTTTATTAACTCATGAGCAGGACTTGAATTTTTGAAGTGATAGGAATATCATCTGTGCTTTTATTTGTTTTACTTATATGTAAAATCACTGCATAGAGTAGGAGTGCATGCTGTATTCTAGCTGAGCTTCCTAAACTTTCTTAGACAAAAAAACCAAAATAAATCTCTATAATAATATTAAGAATCCTGAGTTTGTGAAATAAGTCTGCTTGATCTTCTTTAGTTTTGAAATAAAGTATTCATTAACTGCACACATGGAGGACATCAGGTCTGGATTGAATGAAATTAGGAAAGAGGAGGTGTGAAGATGCCAGTGTAGTTGCTTAAAGATCTAAAAAACCGTGATGCATAAACAATGTGTGCCTGCCACAAGAATGCAATTTCTTATGGTAAAAAGAGAGAGGACTCAGAGGGTGAGAATACAGATCTGTTGAAGGCATTGCAAAACAGGGGGCTTGTGGCTGGTGGAGAAATCAACAGATCATATTCAAGCAATGAAGATTGATCATGGACAACACAGTTCTCTAGTGGAAGTATTGAACGGCTGGAATAATCACCCATGGGACAATGGCTTGTCCATTGCCCCAGGTATTTAAGAACAGGTTTGTTTCCTTGTGTTGTTCCCACCAGGTAGCTTAGTTATCATGCCCTGGGGCTGAGGGATGGACTGGCTGACCTTTGGAGGTTCCTTCCATCTCCTTTGGTTAACAGATCTCTAACTACACATTGGACACATTTTAATAGAATCATGCTGAAACCTATTCTCCAGCTCTGTAACCTGTTCATCAGTTTCAAGTGGAATTTGTTGTATCTGTAAGAAAGGCTGTGGTAGTTGTCAAGGAAAGGTGGTGTTTTTCAACGGGTTTGGGTTTTTCGGCAGTGCTTCTTTCATGTCATCCTCCAGGACAATTCTACAGTGAGTCTCTGTCATCCTTCTGTTTAAATATTCTTCTCTGCTGTAATGTTGCATCTAGGCCAGTTACAGAATTGTTATTCTGCTTGGAAAAATTATGGGGATTTGTGGAGTGCCTTGTGGGGGAAAGCATGTCCTGAGTGTGGATCAGAAGGAGCAATTGTTCCAGCTGGCTGCATTCAAACTGTTGATTTCAGTAACTACAGCTTGACATTTGGTTCATACGTAGGTGTGTTCAATAGTAAGATTTGTAATTCCGTTTAATTTCATTTTATCTGTGAATATGTATCCCCTTAAGGAAAATAATTTCTTAGTGGGGCTAGCAGTAAACGGAAGGATACTGTGGAACCTGGAGGTTGTGTATCTAATGGAATGATAAATGTGAGAAGAAGTCCTCTGTTTTTATAATGCCCCATTACCAGTCTGCCTGTCCATGAGCAGCAGAGTGAGGAAACTGGAGAACTGATTTCTTCACAAGGCATTATTAGTCATAGCTAATAAATTATTTTAATAGCTAAAGAATATGCTAACACACAGCTTTGACTTTGCATCTGTGTATAGTTTGCAGAGAAGGGAACTGCTATTTGGAATATTTTAAAATGCAAATTATTATATTCTCCAGGTAAATGATAACAAAAAAATCCTTCCTTTTATTCTGTTAAGAGTATCTAGTGGTTGTTTGACTAATGCTTGAGAATTAGGCACGTTATTAATAGTTACATAAGTAGTGGTTAGAAAAAGATATGATTTTATACAGTATAACAAGCAGCTGTGAATTAATACAGTTTATAAATATGTGTCTAGCTTACCATGTGTCAGAAGTGCTGTTTGCTTCGGTGGGCTTTTGTTGACATTTAAGCCGCTGGTATATTTGGGTCAGTATGAGTGTATTTCTTAAAATGAAAGTATTAGGGTTTTTAAATTAAGTTTCATGCCACTAAAAAGACATTTCTTGTCTTATTAATATCACTAATGTCATGAATGTTAGCCTTGTCAGCATTTTAACACAGGTAGTCTTTGAAATTTCACCGTTGCATTTTCAGCTAATGATGAGATTCTGTAGTCAGTTTCTTAGCGTGGCCCAGCATATTTCTTAGCAAACAAACTGAAACACAGGATTTACTTGAAAAACAGTATAGTGCTATTTTATATATATATTTTCCCCACATACGCAACTTAAATATGTATAACAAAATAGCAGTTTTCGGAGAAAAACAGGGAGACATGGACCAAATGCTTATTGTTCAGAAGACATGTTAAGAAGAAAAACCTAACTAATGTAATCTTTTAAGTTGGTTGTAACTTTCTAGAGCGTGAGTTCTTGGTTTGTTCTTTTTCTTTTGACTGGGGTTGACATTTCAGTCATTGCTGTAACATTTCTGTCCTGCTTGTGTGAGGCGAGGCACTCTGGCTCTAGATGGCAGTCATTGGTAGGCAGAGTCGTTCTGAGATGGATGCTGGGCTTGGTCCCTGCACTGATTGGCTTGTCCAGCCGAAATGTTTATGGTGTTGGACAGCAATAAAAGTGTCACTTCTGCTTCTTTCCCTTCTGAACTGCCACAGAGATACTATTAAGAAAGGAAGAAAAAAAAAAAAGGAAAAGAAAGGACAGAAAATATTGCAGTGAAATATTCACAAAAGAGAGCTTTAGTAGTGCTGACAATACAGAAGAGATTTCTTTTATATCAGCACGACTCCTGCCCTAGATTAACAGACATAAATTTGTTTATAATGGAAGAAATACCAGTTTTTCACTAAATTCAGTTTCAAAGAATAAAACATATTGACCAAAGTGCAGTCAGGGATAATAGGAGTGGAGAAATGTGTGATTATAATTTCATTTAATTGAGTGAGGATTTCCCCACAGTCTTATGGGCAAGTGAAAATAGAAAGGAAAAATAGTTCTTGTTTTTTGCTTAAGACCTTGTGTCTTCCACTCTACCACCTGCATCCCCATCCTCCCTTTGTAGTGTCCATTCCTTCTCAATTTCCAAACTCTTTCTCATCATTATACAGTAATTATACGGTAATTCCCTTCCTTCAAAGTTGTTAGCAGTCTGTCTCTTGATTCTCCACTCTGTCTCTTCTCTTTAAAGTAGGATGGGCTTTAAGGTTTTTCTTTCCCTCTCGGTATAGGTGCTGTTTGCCTACGTAACTCCTCATCACTGCTAAACAGTTTGATAGGAAGTTGCTGTTGGAGAAGGCAGCAGCACTCAAGCAAATGAGTGACAGTTTCTCACCCCTTTCTTTCTGTGTAGGGCTGATGGCACTTCAGGAGATGAATGCTGCTTGATAAAAAAGCTACTGTTACCATAAAATCACGGTTCAAACCCAGGAGTAATCTGTACATTTTCTTGATCTCTGGTTTCAAATAGTGTCAAATTACAGTCTTGTTTACCTATTTGCAAATCCCAAGAAACTCTTTGGAAAGAGCTGAAGTAATTCTGGATGTACAGAGGTATACTTAAGATCATGTTTTGACCTTCGATTTTAAAGATAAAGAAATTATTTACTGTTATTTTGCGTACTCTACTCATACAACTACCAGCTCTAGTAAAGGAACTCTGATCCTCTAAGTGCTTTGCAGATATTCTGCAGGATATTTTTTCTCTAAAAAAGAGTAACCAAAAACCAAAAGATCTTGATTTTTGCTCAATACAAGCCTAGCAGCAACAAGCTTTTAATTTTTTAACATACTAGTTTTAACTGTGGAAAACTACAGATTTTTGAAAAGAAAGGTGCTTTATCTGCAGAGGAATAAAAAAAAAAAACCAAACCACCAAAAAAACCCCACCCAGAGATTTAATTAGGTCTGTATTTTCACATGTTTATAATGAAAAAGACCATTAACATTTCCAGAGCCGAGTTTTACAGTTCAGTCAAGTGCGTTTCCAGAGCCAGTTTGAGAAATGTGGACCATCATTTGTGAGGGAAAGCTTTCTGAGAGTTAGGAGTAATTTAGCACAGATTTCTGTGTGACGTTCATGTGCAAAAAATACAAGATAGAGATAATTCTGGTATTATGTCAAGATTATGTATTAGGGTGACAGGTATCATAGTCCCTAATAGATCGCAGAGGACAGAGATAATGAAGAGCCATGCTTTGTGTTCCCAAGCCTGCCTTGGGCCTGGTATGTAAGTGTAGGCAAATCACTCCTCCTTCCTCAATTCCTCTGTCTGTAAAAATGTTGATAATGATGTGGATTATTTTGTGTTTCGTTTTGAGATCTTAAGGGAATACATGGAAATGAAGTGGTAGGAACATGAGAGGAAATACAAGGTAGTAAAATAAGCATCTGTATTGCAGACAGCTTTGTTCTGGCAACCGATTATAAAATTATTGATTCTGTTCTTTCCTGTTGAGGGTGTCACTCTGTACTTGTTCACAGGATTGTAGGGAAAAAATTTGCTATTTCTTACACTTGCCTATCTTTCAGCTTCTCTTTCAGAATTTACAATAAGGTTATTCTGCTTTTATTCTTGCCCTTTACCACCCCCATGAGGGACAGTTAAAGGTGTAGTTGGTGGAGGATAAGGACAGCAAAAGTCTGTCTTTATTTTTTCTATCTCCTCCCTTTCTATCTCTCTGTCTCTCTTTGGCCGCTGAAAATGTAGGTCATATTGCATCACCATAAAATGGAACAGTCAGAAAGGTGTTTGAAAAATGCTGACATCCTTAGCCTGGGATGCATGCCAGGGTCCTTTGTTTACATTGGGAATAGTGTTGCACCTGTGTAGGAACCAGCATCTCTGTTAAGGTTAGTGGTATGGTACCTGAATTATGAGTGAGATTTTAGGATGACTTTCATCTGCCTGCAGTAATTTAAAATTAGACAGATAAAATGCAGCCACTCAAAATAATGATATACACAAGGAGCTAATTTGAAAACCTTAATCTGCAATAACTGTGACAGTGTTGTTTGAATAATGTTACCTTTAACAGAGAAGCTGAGTAATAAATTTTGCAAATCATATTATTCAGGTACTCTCAATTGCCTTGATTAGCTGTGCCTTTCTGTCTTGAAAAATATGTTTATATTATATGTTTGTATATTTTTCTTAGTTTTTTACTTCATTACTGTTTTACTTTATGCACCCTTTTGAATGATCCAATCAGGATTTTTTTTTATTTTAAAAACGGAAAATCATTATGTCCAGTGTCTTACTGCTGGTTACAAGGCTTTCATTGTTTGTGTTTCTGATGTAATACAAGTTGGAATTGGTATGAAATATTCCTGTGGCTTAAAATGCAGAAAATAACTTTTTCTTCTCTACAGACATATATAAATACCATTTTTAAAGAAATGTATTAACATAATTTCAACTGTCCATATTTATCTTAGTTTGCTGCAGTAAGATAATGTGTTTTATGGATTGAACTTTCAAATAATTAGTGGCATAAATCATACTGCAAGATGTAGGTGTTTTGAAATATAAGACAAAATACTTGCTTATAGAAAATCTTGCATTATTTCTGAAACGAGGTATGCTTTTTACCTTTCTGTTCAATGCTTTGTGTGGTTTTACTTAAACTGTTGAAGTGGAATATGCAAAGGGTTCTTATGACTTTGTTAATCTTACTGCTGAAGAAGACTTCTAAGTTAAGAGAGAAATTGTTGGAAGATAAAATCAGTGATGACATGATTTGTTGAGTAAGATAATGAAAGCTGGTCTTTGCCTGTTCTCATTA
The DNA here is from genome assembly GCA_013399195.1 of Dicrurus megarhynchus. Taxonomy (NCBI): domain Eukaryota; kingdom Metazoa; phylum Chordata; class Aves; order Passeriformes; family Dicruridae; genus Dicrurus; species Dicrurus megarhynchus. Next base: position 230,682 of record VXAD01000132.1, on the reverse strand, counting down.
GACAAAGGAAAATTATGGTAGTCAAAGTTAAGACCTATCAAGTGCACTTTGCTGTACATAATTATTTTGCAATTTTTATCAATTTTCAATTTTTATCAATTATCCAAAAGGTATTATTGCTTCTCCATTGATTAAGGTATTAGTTATGTAGTAACTAGCATATTAGTTATTAAAGTTTGATGTTTCTCATTATTAATTAAGATACCTATGCATGTTTGAAATAGTTTCAGAATAATTTGTATCATTATTATATTTCACACCAAATTTTCTGTTGCATTTGTGTTTGCACAAATAATAGTAAATATTTAGTTAATTCTGAGAAATGCTATTGGTATTAGGAACATAGGAAATACATTAAATCTTGAGAAGCTGTAATTTTGTAATTGGTGTTTACAGAAGTTTGGTATTTAATCTCTGAAGCATGGAGCTGGTAGTCATTTTTAAGTCAGTGAAGATGTGAAGAATTGTGTCTCCTGGAGAGACTAGCAGGGCCAGTTATGCAATTGGTGGTTCTGATACCATCTTTGACCCCTTGAGATTCTGTAGTTGGTGGGTTCAGAGTCAGTCTCCAGCACAGCTGGGATTAGCCTGAGAACTGCTGGGATTTACCCTTGAGCTGCCAGCTGGCCATAACAGCAGCCCCTGGCCTGCTGCTGCCCGGCTCCTGCTCCCTCCACACTCGCCTCCTGCTCCTGCCTCTCCAAGGGGCAGAATGAGACCTCGTGAGGTTATCCCCAGACCTATAAAATGCCTAAATGAAGCCAAGTACTGGGTGTGATTATACCCTGCATGTCCACATCCTTGTTTATATAAATATAACCTTTGTATTTTATCTTAAATTTGAATATTTAGTAGATAACAGGGGTGAAAGAATGTTCCAAAATTTAGGCACATTCTTTGGTGCATATTTCTGGCACCTGAAAAGAAACAGAGTTAAAGGACCTTGATAGCTGAGGCATTAGTTTTGATGCTTTCAAAAGTTAGGGATGCTCTATCACATACATTTCCATTTTCTTTATTTTAATGAGTTGATTTGCAATTACAATTTTCATGTAAATGTGTTTCCCCTTAAATGGATAATATGCATTCGTAATTGTAACTCTGCCTATATTATATGTAATCTGTGTAGATACAGTTTTGACTGGAGTATAGCTTTTGCTCTGCCAGGCTGTGTTTTTTTGTCTTGCATATCAGTAAATCTTCAAAGTATTAAATAGCAATTTCATCCAAGTTTCTTTGATAGTCAGGCAGTGAGAGTGACAATGCTTCACTGGTTTGGAAATGCAGGGCTTTTCCCATTTTCCTGGATTGCCGCTTTGGCTATTTTTGTCATTTTCCACCTTTCAACTAGCTCTCCCTTTTCCAGGGTACCAAGGAGAGAGCTCCACCTGGCTTGTTCTCAATCATCCCATGACTTCCTTGCATTACTCTCTGCTGACAGTTGTGGTTGTAATTGACCTGCTGTAAATTCTCAACAAGAATCATTCCTGTTCTTTGCCACCCATTATCCGGAGAAAGAGTTCTCTTTAAAGGGTCATTAAGGTGTCAATTTATTCTTTTGAAACTTATTCTTTTAACTTCTTTCAAACTCAACTGCAGGTGTAATCCCTACAGCAAAATTCACAGGTGGTGACATAGTATGCTCTGATCTTTTATATACAGGAATAAAATTTTTGCTGATCCTTCCTTCACCCTTGTCTTATCTATTTCTTTACTACCCTATTTCTAGACTTGTAAGTCTTTTGAGATGTCTTCTGCTTTATAGTTTTTGTTTTCATTTTTGCATGAAGGAATAGAACTTGCCTTTTATGAGAAAGTAACATTTACATCAGGATAAAAGAAAGAGTGTTTTGTATGCAGAGCTCTCATATCCCCTAAAAAAATTGGGGTAGAGATGGAGGAGTGAGTTATTTCCACAGCAGGTAGGTCATATGCTTGAAGGGCTTGGGACTTTGAGGCTAAACATTGAATGATCTTCTGGGAAGGGGATGATCCATATCAGTTTGGAGTCTCCTGTCCTAAACTAACAAAGGACAAAAAGGATTTTTGATAAACACTGTGTTGCATTTTCCTAGTTAGCAGCAGCAGGAGTTGAAGAAAAAATTTTATACTGTAGTATTCAGTGAGATTTGTATGTGTAACAAGGAAATACAGCATTTTCTGAGACTTCTACTAGTGCAGAAATTTGCTAAGGATCACTTCTCTTAAGCATAAAGCAAAACAGTGCCTGCAGAAGAGAGAAAAAAGTAATTCTGGACTTGCTCTCAAGTCTTGTCCACTGAAAACAAGAAAAATTTTGATTTTATGCAGTAACTAGAATATAATTGAGGATGTTCTTGTTAGGATCAGTTATATCACTGAGCAGAGTCAATCCTAGAAATAGTAAATGTATCTCTAGAGGATCTTAGTCAAGGTAATGTTAGCTACTAAGCTACAGTTTAAAGGAAGAGATGAAAAAACGGTTTATCCTCACTGCATAAAAGGACTTTAAAGACATAAACTTAGTTGTCAGATATCTTCCCAGAGGAGCAGCCAGAAGCCAGGAAAAGCTTCATTCTGCATCTTCCACTAGAGCAGAGCCCTACAGACTGGGGGATAGCGTGGATGTCCTCTTGGACTGCATTCCTCTTGTCTGTACTTTAGTCCTTTGAGGGGAAAAAAATCGTTTTCTCTGAAGTGTCATCAGTCCCAGTGCTATGTTGGCTTATTTATATGTATCTTCATGGCTTTTTAGTGATGAAAAAATAATCAGCAGTTTAATTTCAAAGCACTTGTAAAAATCAATTATTTGATCTTAAATATAACCTGTGCATTAAAATAGTTGAACTTTTTTCTAAGTTTTAACAGGGCTTTGGTTTAGCTTTAACCAGTTAGGCCTTGATTTATGCTAAACCAAAGCAAACTGGGCTTAAAATTAGTTTATATAAACCAGTTTATAAGCATTGAATGAAAGGATCTTAAAAACCTGAGCTTGAGATGATAAAGGTCCTGTTTGTGGGAAGGCCTCAATCTGTACATGTCTCTAAATTCTTCATCAGTGGTACAGTGTTAGTCCCTGATGTTGATTACATGAGGGATCGTTTTTAGCTCTCCGTGTTCTGTGGCATGGTGGTAAAGGTGTCAATGGCTGCATCCCGAAAGCCCCTGTTGTTGGAGTTGTGCTGTATTTTAGAAAAATCCTGTGCAGAAAATCCAGCAGTGTTGCGTTTGCAGCTTGTGATACAGACACAACCATCTGCTTGGGAATCTGTTCAGTAAGAGTCGATGCAAGTGCAGTAACTGGGCTGAAGATTGAGGTTTCATCCAATGCATACCTTTCTGGTAATGTCAGACTGCCATTTAGAGAGCTGCTCTGTACAGAAGACACCATAACAGCTCCCTGCTTACCTTTCAATTTGAAATCCATTGCACAAACTGTGTTTGTAAAATTGATAAAATGCTTCGTATTAGTTTTTAAATAGATACATTTATCGTTAGGAAACGGAGTTAAGGTTTCAAATGTCTTAGTGCTGTACTCTTTTTCTTTTCTTTCAGAATTAATCAGGTACAAGTTAGGAAAAGCTTCCAAAATCTGAACAGATGAAGATCAATTGATAAATCAACCCAGCGATTCACCATACTTTCAAGGTACTGTGACATGCTTAACCAAATATTTTCCTCAAGCAAAAGATTCTCATGCTTTAGATGTGAGAAGCGTAGAGAACAGGATATTAGCAGGGTTGCAAAGCAAGTCTGAAGTATTACCAGATGCAGTGGGGAGACTTTTTTTAAATGCAGATATTTTATGTATGTTTCAGTGGGAAATAAAGCAACCTTACAGTCAACCTAAAAGGAGTTCAACTTGGCATGCAACTGCCAAACTTCAAAAAATGAAACTAAGCTGGATTGTATCTTTCAATCAATCAGGTGAAGTGATTTGGAAAAGTAAATTGTGGCAGGCAGGGAATATAGTAGAATCAGTATTTAAAATTTATTATTTTTTTATATTTTAGAAGAAGTAATCTTCTTTTTCTGAATAATTATTTTTTCTGTTTCCATGATATGTTAAAGCATTTGAAGGCTGTTAGGCTCTGCCATATGCCATAGCCTACCAGCTGCATCAGTCCTATTATCTTACTAGTTCAGAAAGTAGAATTGTAATCTGAGATAAGACTGTACAGTTGCCTAACACAGTGGGTTTATTCTGCATGACTAGTGTTCATTGCAGAATATTAGAAAAATGAGAAAATTATGATAATGAATTGAAATTTTGTCTGAAGAGCTGCTGGTACAGATTATTTTATCAGGTACTGCTAATTCATTGAAAGATTATCTGTTTCTTTCTCTGTTTCCCTTGCATTTATCTCTACTCTTTATCATCATGTGCATTTCACCACTTCGTGTATTTTTGCTTAGCTCCATGAAAAAAAAGACTTCACTCTTATGCACAGACATGAAGAATCCAGACTATTACAGTCTGGCTAGTATTTGCTGGGCAAATCATCTTTTAATATATTTTATAATAGATTGCAGCAGAAAGGGCCATTACAGTTAGTATGGATCTGGCCTGCAGAGCTTATTTAAGTGTCAGAGTTAACCTAGGCTCCAGAACTGTGAGGAATGTTTGTTACAGTCTGGATCTTGCAATATGTAACATTGGAAGCTGTAATACCTGAAATTTTTATAGCAAAATGCTTCCCTGGATTTTCCAGCAGCCTGAGAGGTGGCTGTCTTAGTGAACCCAGAGTGTCTCGGGTTGCAAAAACCGGCTTTGTTCTTTCTCCTTCCTTGCTCCTCATCACCGAATAGGGCCACAACGTCTATCAGGCTTTCATACAATCCTAGGAAAGTCTAGATTGGAACAGTCCTCTGGACATCATCTGTTCCAGCCTTCTGTTTAAGGCAGGTTATCTGAGGCCTGGTCAAGCTAAGGGTTAAATATTTTCGGCAAGAGAAAGTTCACAATTTCTCTGGGCAGCCTGTTCCAATATTTAGTTGTCCTCCCAGTAAATATTTTGTTCTTGCATCTAGACAAAACTTCTGAAGCAACTTGTGCCTGTTGCCCCTTGCCCTGTCACCTTGTTCCTTGTGAAGAGAGTTACCTCCATATTTTCTATAATTATCTTTTACTTGGAAGACTGTGATTACATCTCACCTGAATCTTCTCTTCTTTAGGCTGAATGAACCCAATTCCTTCTCATTTTTTCACAAAGTTTTCCAACCTTCCAATCACTTTGTTGGCTCTCTGCTGGACCCTGTCCAGTTTTTTAATGTGTCTCTTGAAATGGCTCGGTCTTCCAGCCTGTCACGAACTCTGTACATAGGGACATTTTTTGGTGGATCTATTTGTTTTCCAAGTTTTTGTGTCACCTGCAAACTTGACGATGTATTTATTCCAATCTTCTAGATAATACTAAAATATATCAGATAGGATTGAGCCCAGTATTGATCCCCAGGGAACTCTGTTTGTGACTGATTGCCATTTGATTTTGAGCCATTCCCACGCTTTGAGCACAGCAGTTTAGCCAGTTTGCTGGCAATCTCATGGTCCCCATCTGTGACCTTTCAAACTCTCTTAGCACCCTCATGTGCATCCTGTCAAGCCCCGTAGACCTGCCCATGTCCAATTTGTGTAATATTTTGTTGTTAACTTGCTAAGCATGTGGTCAGAGCAGGTAGCATCATCAAAGCATCAGCAGATAGCAGTCAAACATAAGAAGAAGGTTTAAATTTAAATTTCCTTGTGCCAGGGTTCTTAGGATCCTTGGTTTGATGTTAAAAGCACATCAGACACCTGAGGGTATGGGGCCTCAGCAGCTTCCCAGCATAGGTAGCATGGCTGTGGCCTCAAGGAACTCGAGTCCTGTGAGCTGTGCTTGGACTCCGAGTCTTAAACTGGCAAAAAACCAGGCAGGGTTATGAAACCTGCATGGTAGTTAGGTTCCAGCAGAAGATCAGTAGTACCAAATTGTCCCCATCAAGTGCTTTGGTTTCAATAAATGGAAATCCAGCACTAATGTTTTGTTACAATTGTCCTGAATAGCTGTGTACTTGAATAATTCTAAGCTGTAATATCATATTCTCTGTGTATAAATGAGAATCTACAAGGTCATGCCTGTTTATGATTCCTCTGATTAAAATGATTCATCTGCACAGTTAGGTTACTGAAATTGTTTTAACATTTCCAAATTCAAAAAGTGATTTCAATACCTCATGTAAAATTAGTAAACATTAGTTTGATTTCCAGATCATTATCTGGACGTATTTTGTGTAGTTTTGCCTATTTACCTTTAACACTTGGAAACTTTGTATCACTGCAGAGTGTTTTCTCTGTAAATTTCCCTTCACGAATTGACAGTATATGGTGACATTGAGCAAGGCAAAGATCTGTGCTCCTCTATTCATTATTCTGCTTTAAATCACTGTGTCATGAATTCTTGCAGACGTATTTGAAAGTTAACTAAAGAAGGAAGTGGTTGTAGTCTTTTGCTAGGTTCTTAATGCATGGCAATGACATTGTCTTATAATTTGGGTGTAAAAGTGTTATTGTGATGTTTGGATAAACGTTTAGGGGCATCTATTGCATTCTCATCCTAATGCAGAATTCTTTGCAGATTTACTTATTAGCCTCCATTCCCCAATTCTTCCTTCTCAGAAAAGGATAACTTAAGTTAGCCTTCTAATCTTAACAGTATTGTTCTTTCCCCTGGTACAGGTGGTTTATAGTAGGTATGCACAATAATTTATATTCCAGCATTTAAAGTAGCTGTGTTCCAATGCTTCTGAGCATCTCCAGTTTCACCTTTGAAGTGATACTCATAAATAAAATTATAGACATCAACCTGTTCCCAGGATCTGTGGGAAAAAGGATAATAGACTGGCATGATTTCTTATATAATTTTTTATTGTGTGCTGCTTATGATTAGTATTATTTTGCAGGATCACAATCCTGTGTATAGTTATAAAGGGAGAAGTTGCTTGATTTCCTGGATGTCTGAGTGAACTACAGGTTACCTTAATTTGTTTTTCTTAGTGTATTAATATTTTTCCAGAATGGGACCTAAATTAAATGGTCTGTTTGTTACGGCTGGGTAGTTGTGTCTTCATCTGGATATTCTGATTTATGTGAACTTTTTATCTCTTGCTTCCATACTTGCCCAATTATAGCCTTACACTTCTCATACTGGATATACATTTTAAAATGCACAGAATGTGCTCCCTGTTCCAGTGCTGTCAGCAGGAGCTGATGGGAGGGTCAGGACTTCAGCATGTCAGCTGCTTGAGTTGTCACTTCATCCTGAATCCTATCTACCAACAAGTCTTCAGTAATAATATTTGTTCTTAGTTCTTAAGCCCTTCTTGATCATTTCATACCTTTTGGCTAGAATTAACTTGCTTGATTTTGTTTAGTGCCATAATGCCCCTCAGAGCTTCTCCTTGACAGACTTTTTGTGAATTCACTATTTTCCTTTCTTCTGAGTACTGATGAAGTGACACCCCCATGGATTCTCCTTGTCTCTCCCTTTGCACTTCGACTCTCACATCCTTTCACTTCCATTGTGGAAAATCATCGGTGAATTGTATCATTGTACTTCTGCTCTTAAAAGAGTTCAACTGCAGATTCATCCTTCCTTTTTCATTCCAGTTAAGAGTTGTCATATCTCAGGTCCTATGTGGAGGCTGTCATACAGGTTCTAACTGAACAGCTGAAGTAGGTGTTCCCTGTTTGAACGGCTTTCCCGGACCACCTGGCAAAAGAATGAAACCTGCTGGTACAGGTGAAAAAATGCCTGCAGTGTCATGCCACAAAATAACCATCCGCTGCAGTTTTCTGCGGTTGCATGCTGTTTGTAGGTATACATTTAATCATTGTGTTGCCAGCCATGTTTAATATATTTTAAAATCTACTTAGTGAGCTTTAAAACTGTGGGTTTTCCTTTTCTGTATGTTCTGTTTTCTGTTTTTGTCTCCTTTCTTTGCTTTTGCAGGCTGTGTTACATGTTTTGTTTGTTTATGCTTTCTTCACATCATTATTTGACTGTTTTCTCCATATCATCCACTGTTTTCTGCTGTTTTCCGGCCTCATATTTTTCCTTCTCTACTTTCTCTTTGAGCTTAACTCCTCCTTGTGTTTTCTCTCTGTTCTCTGAATACTTGTTCTGATTCATAGATATGAGCAGTTCATGGTTTTTCACACATTGTCTCAGTCCCAATGCTACCGTTTGGGCTATTTTGCTTCCTCGGATAAGTTCTTAGAACCAGTGGCATTTCCAAGCTCATTTTTGTTCTGTTAAAGAAAAGAGAAGCATTGGCTTCTAGGCAGTTTTCCACACCTGAATGTTCTCCCCACTCCTGGCCAGATTCACCCCACTTAATTTTGGATGTCTAATGCAGATGCCTAATTTATGTGCGTGGTCATCCATGGCTACTTCTGTGGTCAGTGGGAAGAGAAGGGCTTCTTCAAATAGTGTTTTGCACTAAGAGGGACCAAACTGGTCCCAGAAGTATCCCCTCATCTCTGCTGACCACCAAGGGAGCTTTGGATGACTGCACTTCTAACCGGATGTCTCAGATTTGTAAGAGTCACATCTGTTAAAGTCTACGGCTTGTACATGTGTTTTCAATTCTGATCTCCTTCTAACATGATGGATCTTCAGGGGTTTCCCTGTTTTTGCGTAAAATAATCGATGCATCCATGTACAGCATTATGGAAACAAAGTAAGAAAATTGAACTAGTGTGCTTTAAAGAACCCAAACAAAGTATTCAGCCTAACGACTTTGTAGGAAAATAAAGTTCTCACCACTTCCAGTCCTTGCAAAATTAGTTTTTCTTCTGCCCCTATTCCTGCTGTCTGACTAATTGGTCTTGTGCACTGAACTGATGAACTGATCCTTCTGCTGCCACTTCCCTCCCTCTATCGGAAGAACACTGATGTACTCATGGCACAGTGAGAAAATATTTCAGTTTAGGAAAGGTTTGCTAAAGGACAGGCTGAGGCCCAGACTGCAGAATTAGATCTCGAGTGGGAATATATAGGGAAAGAAGAAAATCTGTGAAAGAGGGAGGGAAAAAAATGCAACAGCCATATTGAAAGAGCAGAGAAGAGCCATAAAGGGGATAATCTGTATGAAGTAACAGTGGCGTGCGCTTTTACGTCTGTGGCTGGCACTTCTGAGTAACTTGATGAGTGTCAACTTTAGAAACTAAGAAGTTGATAATGTATTGGCTTGGTAATGTAGTTAGTTAATTGATGATGTAATTTTGCCAATTTTTGCATAATTTGACATAAATACATTGGTAATGTTTAAAGAAAAGAATCATGTGATGTGTGAACATTAAATTGATCTGCCATGGTTGACTCTGTCACTGTTAAAGGGTAGGTGATGGTGTTTTATGGCTCTGTTTGGTCACTTGTCACTATATCTGCTTTATGATTTATGTAAAGTAAATAATAGAAAAACCCTTTATGAATTTGATGGACACTTGGACATACCAAGGTTTCTTTTTCGAACTGCAGCTGAGGCAGCTTTCTGATAGCTTACTCCAGGACAAAGGAGAGCTGCATGAATGAAGTTTGTAATATAAATGAGAATATTTGACACAGAGAATATAGGTCTGTCTGTAACTTGCTTTATCCTATGGCTGGTGTCTGAATTCAGCTATGGATGCTATCTTAGACTCCATTTGTGAAGCACTGTTGAAGAACTAAGCTTGAAAGAAATCAGGCATAGGTTTTTTTCCTATGTGGCTTCTACACCACAAAAAAAGCTGATGTTCTGTTCAGAAATTGTTCAGCACCTGACAGACATTTTTCTTCCAGTGATGTTCTTAGCTTTAATTATAAGTAGTTTTCTATATTATAAAGTATGTTATTTGATAATTAATCAAACAATAATGCCCTCCATTTGTCTTTAGACTCTGATTCCATGAACACCTTTATTCATGCTCAGACTAAGATGAAGAGTTTTGGGAAGCTACAGACATGGCAGCGAAGAGCCAGTATAACTGTCTGAAACATCAGACAGCTCAAGAGGCTGATGGGCCCAGCTCAAGAGGCTGATGGCCTTTGGTAGTTAATCCTTCTACTGCAAATGTCTGCAGTAGAAGCCAGTGTTGCTCTTTGCCTAAATTTTATGGTGTTGGCCTTTTATGAAGGAGTTAAATTAGATTGCGGTGATCAGGGGGAGAGAAAAATCATGCTCGCTATTCTGTATTAGATCTGCAGTTTTACGAGATACCTTCTGAGTGTGACATAAATTATCAGCTGGGTGGAACACTGAAACTATTCTTATAATTACAGCCTATCCTATCCTATATGACTATGGTGTGATGAGCTTGAATTTATAGATCTTTTATATGCATAAACTTGAAAAGAAACATCTCTAGCTTGTATAGTCGCACACTTCAAATGAAAACAGAAAACGAAAATTAGCTAAGCCTGTGTGTATATGCACCTCTGCAGGTTAAACAAATTTATTTGCAGTTCTGACTTCTGCTGCGTAGTTTTGCAAGTATATGAGATCTGTGAGCAGTTCCACTGACAGTGCCAGTCCTGTGCTCTTGAGTATCTGTAGAGGAGGCAGCACATCAGGTTTATATATTTTTAGCTGTTCTTCGAGGATATTGTTTACTGACAGTGGCATCAAGCGTAGCCAGAAATCGTTGTGGATCATGGCCTGACAGTTTAATTTGACATTGGTACTTGAACACTTTAGTGAAGAGAAAACCCTGTAATAAATGAATTTTAAACCCAGATTTTTTTATCAAAGAACTTGATTTTGCAAAACTTAGACTTTGTTACTAAGAGTTACCAGGTACGACAGCATCCTTTAATCCTCGCTTTTAATACGGCTCGACGTCATCGCAAAGTTTAGTCAAGAAAAAAAAAAGCTGTTTAAAAAAGAAGTGTGGAATACCAATGCCAAGACCCTCTCCCTGGGTGACAGGTTACGGGTATAACGAGGGCAGCAGCGCGCAGGAAACTCGCTCGATATCCTCCCTTGTGCCCGGGGCTGGGCGGCCGCCCCGGGCGAAGNGCTCGCCGCTGCCTTTAAGGAGGCGCCGGGTTTAAGGTGGACCGGCGATTAGGGCGGGGCGCGCCCGCCCTGCTCCGCCCGCCGCGTCGCTCTCCGGTCCGCCCCCCTCGCCGGGGCAGCGGGCGCCAGGCGGGGTTGTGATGCGGCCGTTGTTTTTGTAGGGTCGCGGGGCCGCGGTGCGGAGGGAGCGAGGCGGCCCATGGAGCTGGGGTACGTCTGGCAGGCGGCGTAGCCCTGCCCGCCCCCGCTCCCTTCCGCCGCTTTGTTAGCGCGAACACAANGGCGGGAGCGGCGCCGGCCCCGCCGCCACCGCAGCGGCAATGGCGGCCGTCGGGGAGCGCAGGTCCCTGCCCAGCCCCGAGGCGATGCTCGGGCAGCCCTGGAGCCACTGGGTCGATGCTGCTAAACTTCACGGGAACGACGGTGAGTGGCCGCCCCCCTCCCCCCGCATCCTTCCAGCGCACCCCGCGGGGCCGCGG
>VXAD01000132.1:147437-218909 GCA_013399195.1 Dicrurus megarhynchus | reverse complement strand
CCGCTTTGTTAGCGCGAACACAAGCGCGCCTCACCTACATGGTGAAGAGGAAGGCAGCGCTCCCCGCACAATAATGGGCACCCGGGCGCTGCCCCCTGGGCCGCCGCAGAGGTGAGTCGGCGCCGCCGCAGGGCCGCAGGTTCCCCGCGGGGAGGAAGCAGAGCGAGCGGGCGGTCTGACAACGCCGCGGCGCTGCCTTAAGAGCGCGGCGCCACCTTAAGCGGCCGCTGACTTTTCTCGTTACATTGTAGCAGCGGAAAGAATGTCGGCGCGGGCCGCGGGTGACGNGGGTGCCGGGCCCGGCGGGGAGGTTGGGTCCGTTCCCACCCCCAGCATTCGCGGCCGAGTTCGTTGTCCGGTGCGCGCCCCCAGGGCGGGCTCGGGAGTGGCGCGGAGCGGGCAGCGCCTGCCCCAGTTCCTGTAATCCGGGACACGGTGCGAGGAGGTCGGAGCCGGTCCCCGGAGCCCGGCACCTCCTGCCCTCGATTCAGCCGCGGCGCGGGGCGGGGAGCTCCCGCCGCAGGTGAGGTATCCCGACGCTGACAGTCCCTCTGCTCCTGTGTTTACTGTCGTGTCCCTGTGTGTGCCCACGGGGAAATGGGCTACAGGTCACGAACGGGGGCTCGGCCCTACCTTCTGGCTTTTCCATGGATTGAGATCTTGTGGCTTTTTGGTTTTAGGAACAGCATTAGAAGAAAGTTTCAAGGAATATGGAAGAAACCGAGAAGCAATGCGACTTTGCCGAGAAGGTGAGTGCGATTCATTGTTGAAGAAAAGTGCATGGAGAAGTTTTCTTGCTCATAACTACTTAGGAGAGGGTCAGGTGTGGGAAAGAGAAATGATCAGTGTTTCCTGTCGGTTTGGGTTTAGGACTGGTGGCCTGTCAATGACTGGTGTTATTCACATTGTTATTAAAGTAGTACATATTCTGAAAACTGCGAGCTAGGGCATAGACTGTCTATACTGTGTTTCTATGTGGCTTCTTTTTTTTTCTTTAGATTATAGATTGTCCAAAGAAGCTCTGTGATCAACACTGATAATATCTTCTCTTGAGTTACAGTATTTTTTGTTCTTGGTATAATCCATGTCAGTATTTTGATACTGATCCCTTCCTCTGTCATGTCAATGTGTTATGTTTATTGCTTGGTACTCTGCTAAATGAGAGTGACCTTTCACCTGTGATTAGCAGAAGCCAACTACGGCCTAGTTTGTTGCAAGAGTAACAATGCTACTTGGAGTTGTGAGCAGATGATGAATGAAAGCTATGGATTACTATTTACTTTCTAACAGGCATTGGAAAAAAGGAAGCGATGGGTCTGATTTGTGATGTTAATTTTTGTTTGTTTGTTTTTCCACTTTAACAATTGTTTTATAACAGAGAAGGTTTTAGAACCTTTCTTAATATTGTTGGTTGTTGGTTAGACGTGTGCCAGAGAACAGGCCCAGCTGTTTTAAATACTGGAGCAGTTAGACCCAGGTCATTTATTTGATGTTGTTAGAAATTGAAGACTGAGTTTGTAAATGTGGTTTACAATCACAGGAGGCAGAACTTGCCAGTGACCTTAGGAGATGATCTGATTCAGCACTTACAGACTTGTGAGCTGCAAGCAGCAAATGAAACCTAAAGCAATGTGTCACAGGCTAGTAGGATTGGGAGGCAGTGATCCATATTAAGTCTCAATAAAAATAGCTATTTTTTGTAGCATTCCTAATGTTGCTAAAATTTGGAAAATATAGTTTCTAGGATCAGAGTCAGTGGTCAGTGGCATGGAAGAAAGATGCAATAGGCAGCTGTGCTGCAGCATTCAGATTCACTTGTGTTGTTTTGCCATCTTCTTAAGTGTATCTGTAAGTTCTTAGGCACTTGAAAAATCACTTGTTACTTCATTGCCAAGTTCCAATCTAATAGTTTTGCTGGATATGTAATTTATTTTTCTGAATAGGCAAATCATTCAAGTGCTAAAACAGCATTCACAATAATGAACATACACATTATCCTAGTAAAGATTTTACCAATAAGGATTTTCAAACATTTGGTCTTATTTCTACCTCTTAAAATGCAAGCATCTAAGGTTTCCAGATTCTAAAGATTAGCTGGCAGGGTAAAGAATAATCTATCCTATTTTTTTCCCTCTGGAGCAAGATCATGAAACTTTTTGCGCAGGCTGATCACTGAGACACATCTTTTCTGCACTGACTCCAACCATGTGAATGATTTGTAGGGTTATGAGTTGAAGGAAGTTCATAAAATACTTTGAGAATTAAAAGTGAAATTTAGTAGTCCTGTCAGGCTTCCAGAAGTCTATTTATTTTGGTTGCTTTATGACATATGAATGAGACGCTGACTTGCCATATACCCATAGCTGGTTGTAGGGAGCTTGGCCTGCTGCAAAATAGAGCTAAAGTAGTATTAATTAAGTTAAAATTAATTTAAGGAACTAGGGGAGCAGCAAACGTGCCAGCACAGGTATGTGTTGTGTTACCAAATAAAACTTCGAAAATATTGTAACTGATTCCTCTTCCCAGGAAGAATTTTGCATTCAAAATTGAGAACAAACATTTATTAAATAATTGGACTGTCTAAAGCTTGGTTCTTAACAGAGAAAGGTGAACCAAAAGTATAAATTTTGTTAAATCCACTTTAACCTCAAGTCTTTTGTCGTGGTACCCCACAATATTTTAAATACAAGTAGTAACAGAGCTCATTGTGTAAGAAGGGTATTTCTCTACAGATTATGAGTTGATTCTAAGGCTCAACTTCACTAAAGGATTTCAAGGTTATTTAGGCTAATTTAACCTTGCATTGCAACTCTTCCAGTTTGCATAAAAGAATTAAATATTCATGGCCTGGAGAGGGAGCAAAGGAAGGAACATGACTTTACAGCTCACATTTTAGAATTGGGTTCAAAACCAAGAACGATTTTCTTTCTTTAACATTTGTCAGGCTCCCAGTGGCCTGTGTACCCACTGGGATATGGGTGGTAGTTGTTTCTTTTCCCACGTGCTGTTTCTCTGCATCTCCTGGTGGGAATGGCCTCATCCTCTGCGTGCCTGGTGGCAAGAGGTGGATTTCAGCCTCGTAGGCAGTTGAGTCTGAGTCTTGTGAATGAAGAGTGAATGTTCCTCTTGTTGTAACACTGTATTAAAAAAAGGGTTTAACATTGCCAACTTCTCCTTTTGTTAAGCTTTAAAGGAAAAGAATGATGCATGTTATTTCTTTTAAAGGAATAAAGGAGGATGTAACTGTGTAATTCCAGGGCAACATTTGCAAGCAGTGGAGAGAGGCAGGATTTCAGGCACACCTTTTGTCAGTGGCACTTTCTATTTGCTGATCAGGCAGCTCCTCTCTCAGCATTTTAGTGGTTGTGAAGCCTGACGAGTCCTTAACACCTGTCAATGATGCTAGTTCCATGCAGGAATCAGGAAACTAAAATTAGCTCATAGTCTCAAACTTGTTTTTTTCTGTATCTAACCCTCCTTGTCATAACCAAGCTCACACTGAAGTAAGAACTAGAATTTGAATTTAGGCTTCCCAAACTCCCAGTGTTTGTGTTTTATACTTCTCTGTTTCTTTTTCACTGCTCTTATATGCTTTCTATTCTGCTAATATGTACTATAAAATCATTCCTGCTGGGATCCCCACAGATCTTCATCAAAGTGAGAAACTCGCTGGATACTTTCCTACATGTTGCTTTTTGAGACAGTAACAGTCCACACTGAGCTTTGATGTAGAAATCAGAGCTGCAGGAATAAGGTATGGGCCCAATGGACTTGACTCGTGCTTGGTATGGAAAATCCCCAGGAGATGGAAATGAGAGAGGGATGCCCAGTGGGATGGGAAGATTTTACTTTAAAGTAAGCCTTAAAATTTACTTTAACTTTGTACACTGAAACCTTCTTGTGCTGAGCACTCCTATCAAGGTAAGAACATGTTAGAAGCAATTGTGCTTATTAGTCATTTTCATATGTAATTGATGTGACAGAATCTCTTGGCTCATGCAGTCACTTAATTACTTACTGCTTTGTGAACCAGCTAAAGGTGTGAATCCCCTGCTGCTCACTTGTGCTGTGATGATGCAAGGATAGCATGTTGCTTTATAATATGTAGATGAATTCCGAAACAGCAAGGCAGAAAATCTCATCCTCTTCATGCATTTTTCCTATATTTTAAAACGAAACTTTGCTGAAGTGCATCTTCCAAACTTGTGTGATAGTGGGAGTGAGTGCCATTGGATGCAGCCAAAACGTTTTCAGACACTCAGTTCGTCTTGGAGGTGCAGTAGATCTTAAAAGGAAGTTGATGTGTCTATAGTGCTTGACATGAATTTGAAAAAAATTGATTCTTCGTATCAAGCCTCATAATCAGTGCTTGAAACAGTTTTTCAGGAGATCCTTAGTAACTTGTGCTGAATTTAGTTTGCTTTTAAAAATTTTTCTAGCCCATTGTTGTGAAGAGGATCTCTAAATAGAACTGTGCATGTGAGGATAGAGTTCATGCGTGGTAACTTTGACAGGCTTCAACCGAGGCAACTGTTGCTTCTTGCAAAATTTAACAACAGGTTTGCTCATTTTGCTCTGTGGAAGAGTAGAGAAGCTGTGGACAGAAACAATGAGGACCAAAGTTGTTTACTGAGGTTGGGGGCCTAACCCTCTCCCACCACCCAAGAAACTCTGACTCTCCCCAGAGTAAATTTTCAATTGCTACCGTTTATCATGTATATTTCTTTAAATAAAACAAAAACATGGAAAAAAAAATCCAAAACAAGAAACCCAAAACCAAGCCATCTCCACCCCCAAATCTATATTGGAGAGTCAGAGAGAGACAACCCATGTACATCATCATTACTTACAGTATTACTTATTAATTTGTGCAACTCTTTTGAAGTGGTTGGGATAAAAGTCTGTTATATTCTTATATTGACTCATAAAAAAATTTTGAAATACGTAAAGCCATAAAAAAGGAAACTATAGCATCTCAGATGGGAAAATAAAAGCATGGGAAGCAGAAAAGAGATTTGGGTAGAGAATTTAAAATGGAGTGTTTATTTTTAATTCCTCTTAAAGTGTATTCAGTGCATACTGAAATTATGCTGTGTCTACTACAGCTTAAGCACCTCATTCTTTCAGTTACACAGACAGCTCCTTTTATTAGTTTGTTTGGGTATTTGTGTGCATGTTACATCCTTTGAGAGGTGAATCGTTGTTACTGCCTATTTCAAGCACTTTACTCGTACTGTCACCGTAGCTTAGAGTTAACTGGCAACAAAGTAGAGGAGGAGGACAAAACATCTGTAACTTGGGTCACAGGTCAGAATTGGTGTTGACTGTGGGGTGATGTGGCGCAGTACCGTTCTTACAGCTTTTAGACAATACTGTCTTTAATAAAGCAAGTTGAATTTTCTGTGGGAATGCAGATTGTCAGTTTTTGGTAGGTACCCTCAGAAGATG
This sequence comes from Dicrurus megarhynchus, assembly GCA_013399195.1. Classification (NCBI taxonomy): domain Eukaryota; kingdom Metazoa; phylum Chordata; class Aves; order Passeriformes; family Dicruridae; genus Dicrurus; species Dicrurus megarhynchus. The sequence goes on along the minus strand of VXAD01000132.1, from coordinate 213,461 downwards.
CTCTAGAAGGCTTAGTGACAGTAGGAATCAGTCAGGAGAGCAGGTGGGAGCAAATTCTGTTCAGCATCGTGTCACCTGGTGACAGCTGAACTTCTGGTCTTTGACAGTTAATATGTCTTGGGGATAAAAAAAAAAAGGTTCTGTGAACCTCTAGGGCCTTCAGCAGAAGCTTTGAGATTTTTTTATATTAATTGCTATTAATGGAAGTTACCAGAGCTGTGACAGTACTAAGAGCCATGCAATGAACCCTTGTTCTTCTTGAGCTCTTTCTAGGCAGGGTTGAGCAGTGAAATCCAGGCCTGGGAGGCTCACTAGAAGTATCTTTATCACATAGACCCAAGGTCTAGAATTTTCCCAGCAGCAGGTTCCATAAATAATTAAAGGGCTGGTGAAACTTCTGTTCCAATATTAAGTTGTAAATACAAGTGAGAAACAGCATCTTATTTCAAATTTAAATTTGTTTTTATTTAGCCTTGGGAGGTGCTCAATTGAGTTGATTTTTGTTGTGTCAAATCATGTCAGAGATGCTTTGAGGGCTCTGTAGTCCTTGACTACCTGCAAATACACTTATGAGAATTTTTAATAGGTTGAAATAAATATTTTAAGGTAGCAGTACAAAGTGCCATGCTTCTTTTTTGACATTCTGCATAGCTCTTCACTGTCTGTAGTCAGATAAATCTCTTCTTTATTTCATTGCATTTTAATTGACTACACAAAGTATTTTAAGGTTTCGTGGACTGGTTATCGTAAAACAATTACAGAGAGACTTTAAAATTGCATTGAACTGTGTAAGAAAATTGTAGAGGTTTTATGAGATTGCTTGAAAAACATGCAATTTGAAAGGTGTTACTTTTGAAATTCTCTGCAGTGATTGGCCCTCATTTTTTTTCTTGTTGCTTTTTTTCCTTTAAATCCAAGTTCTGTTTACAATATTTAATTATTTCTGGCAAGATGAGTCAGATGTTATAAATAGAATATTGTGATGTTAGACTGCAAGTTAGAACTGTGTCATTTCATACGTTTTAAAGATACTTTGCAGGTTTTAGATACTACCATAGTACTAGTGTGATATTGCAAGGCCTTGGGGACTTTGACTGGAACTGCAGCCACAAGACTGTCTTGATCTGTCCATAAAATGTGAGGAGGCAGGATATTTTCTTTTTTATATTTTGAAATAGTTGTCTGTACACATACGTAACAGCCAGGAATTCACTGTTATCTAATGCTTCTTAAGTGGTATGTATCATTAGCTAGGTTATCCGTGTGCAGAAGAGGTGATATCTTGATAATGCTTGGTTAAAGATTGGTTTTTGTGTAGTTTCTGTGCTGTATTTAACAACAAATAGTGAGAGAAGAATAATACAATAAATATGTAGAAATGTGACTTTCATACAAGGTGGTAATTTTATCTTCTAAGTAGAGCAGGAAAGACAAAAAGGCTTAGTGAAGGATACTTTTAAATAAATTGGGTTAAGAGGATGCAGATTACTCTCTCTCAGGTAAGTATTTTAAAAGGTATTTCTTCAATTGCAGCAGATCTATAAAAGCAAATGTGTCCAGTTCTTATACCTCTCCTGGCTGTGCTCAGCCTGTGGCTGGAACTGCTGAAGGTTGTCTGGGGATAGGTGTGATCTCGTCTCTTACAAGACAGAAAGGCTTTCGTCTTTCACAAACCATTATAATATTTGACTTGTAATTAACTATTCTAAATAATCTTTAGGATGCTTGAAAATTATTTCTCTTCCTGTGTAATGAATGAAATCATCCACTGCTGTGGAAGTTCCCTGTATGTATGATATTCAACGTTATTTCCTAGACATTCTTACAATGTAGGTGACAGCACAGAGATGAATAGAGCTTTGTACTTACACTTCAAGATTTTTAGCAGCAAGTGTTAAAATCTGACAAAGGGAATTCAAAGTCTAATGTAGCAGAGTAGCATGACTATAAAAGCAGTTGTCATGGAAGGCAATAAATTTATTGTAATCTGTGTTCCCACTGCTAGAAGGCTTTGCACAGTCAAAAGCTGTCCCTTCTTGTGCAGGCTGTGTGCAGCTGTGAACCAGGACTGGTGATGGTGCCTCTCACACTGATTCTTGTGGCAAGTCAGATACTCGTGGAAACCCCAGACACTACAGGGTATGACAGGATATGACTTCATCAAAGTAAACTGCACATGCAGCTGCTTCCACATTGCTTGGAGTCATGACTGCTAGCTTTGGAAATGGCAAATATTCTGCCTTATTGTCTCAGGTAGATTAGAAATACTCAAATGCTCAGTTACTCGTGTGTGCACACTGCCCATCAGCCCTGTGGAATAAGCTGGTTTCTGGTAACATGTGCTCCAAATGAGAAAGATTGTTTATTTACAAGCTCACCCCCACCCTGATCTCCACTTCTGATAGCTTTGGCATAGCCCATGGACAAACTTCATTGATAATACAGGGGAAAGGTATAATTGGTTATGCCTCCTTTTTCTGCTGGGGGGATTATAATAGGCAGAAAACATGTAGTGTTCTTGATCTGCTCTTCCTTCTGTTGCTAAGCAGGACTTGAATCTTCATTGACTGTCTGTAGTATAATAAAAAATGCACCTTTCTCAACTGGCACTGAAAAAATGTGTACAAAGGAGCTGAAGGACTAAAATCCTATAGGGAGCAATTTTGAGGTTAAGTCCATGTTGTGTGCTTTGGTTCTGAAATCTAGAGCTCTCGTGGTTTTTTTCTTTCCAAGCAAGTTGGTTGGATGCTTTCTTGCTGATACAGTTGCCTGGAAATCCTATAGCAGCTTGCCTTAAAATGAAATGTGGAGGCTTTAATGAGTTAAATTTGAAAATCAAGTCCTATGGTGAATACACAGTAAATTGGATGTTTGCTTTCCATGGACATCAAATTCTGTTGTATTTTACTCTTCTTAAATTTAACTTTCAGTCTACGGTTTCGTTCATTGACTTCATAAGTGGCGTAGTAGATGCTGTGAGTAGGAAGATGGGAGTTCTGCTGGTTTATTAAGTGTTACCTGGGGATGTGGGGTCTTGTTGTGAGCCACTGAAATCAGTAGTGTTTTTCTTGTGACTGGAAGGAAAATGTAGGACCAGATTGTGGGGCACAGTGGCTGAGAGAGGACACAGCCATGTTCACTGCAACCTAGAGATTAGACAGACACCAAAGGTACTTCAGTATGCAAACATTTAATTGTCAGTCCCTAGATATTACAGCCATGGCTTTGTCAAGGTGTATATACCCTAAATTACACCCTCTGGCTATTGTTTCAGGCAAAACTACAGAGGAAAATCTGTATCAGTTTACACCTAGGGTGTGGTTCTACAATCTTTTTTTTTTTTTCCTCCTAGTAATGCTGGATTAAACAGCTGTTCTCTCTCTGCTCAGTGAAACACTTATGAAATAATAGTTGTATTCTAACTGTAAAGTTGTTTCCAAAACAAGGTGATGGCTGATTAAAGGAGAACCTGAATTTTCCGTCATGTGTTTGGTCTGGAAATCTAGAATCCATTGGACTGTGCTTGATTATGTATCTTTTCAGAGTGAATCTGATCCGATTTTTACATGTCTGCCTACAAGACTATATAGCATAATAGATCTTGTATCTTGTTTATCTTTGAGTGTTAGAGATGTTGTGTTAGTGAATAACTGTAGTGTAAATCAGGATGAGTTGTAAGTGGTGTATTGTGAAAACTCAACAAGTAAGAACTAGTTGTTGTTATTATTAGTTAATATTTTTTTTAAAAATTCCTTTTTTGTAATTAGTTATGTCAGGAGGACAGGTAATAGAAATCAGAAGTTTTTCTAATATTCCTGAGGTGGTTCCCAGTAACTTTGTGAACTGGAGAAAATACCATTTGAATACTCTGCTGAACAAGGCTTACAGCATCATTTATCTTTATCTCTTACGGGAGGGCTGTTGCAAATGATGCCAAAGGGAGTATACATAAATGTGCTCCATACCAAATACTCTTTTTATCCTCTCAGAACAAATCTGTAGTTGTTTGGAGTATCCAGAAGCCTCAAATGCTGCGAAGATTTGGGTTAACTGGCAGTATTTTTGATGGATATGTCAAAGGAATAAAAAGTGTTCCAAATAGTCAGACAGTGTGGGTGTTGGATTATTGAGACAGCCATGTAAAATAATTTGGAAAGCACTTTTCAAAATAATACAATTTCCAAAGAATTTCCCCACTTTTCACAGGAAATATTAAAATCATATGTTTCATTCCTGTTAAATTACAATGACTCTAGAAATGTATTAAAGGAGTTGCCTCTCACATCTAGAAAGCTTTTCTAGGCATTGGTTTATAAGGAATATAATTTTGGGATTTAGGATGTTGTTGTGGTTTAACACTGGCTAAACTCCAGGCACCCATTGACAGCTGCTCACTCACCCTCCCCTGCTACAGCTGGGCAGAGGAGAGAAAAATTTAATGAAGGGTTCATGAATTGAGATAAGGACTGGGAGAAAACACTCCAAGGGCAAAACAGGCTCAACTTAGAGGCACAAAGTGAATTTATTACTAACAAAATTGGAGGAGGATAATGAGAAGTTAAATAAGCCCTTAAAAACACCTTTTCTTCCCCCAACCCCTCCCTCCTTCCCACCAACAGCACAGGGAGACAGGGCATGGGGGTTTGGTCAGTTCATCACCCGAGGTTTTCTTCTGCTGCTCAGGAAGGGGAATCCTTCCCCTGTGAGACCGTGGGGTCCCGAGAACTCCAATGTGGTTCCAATCTCAGGAGCAGCAGTCCTCCCCAAACTGCTGCAACGTGAGTCCCTCCCANTCCTCACCACGGCCTGCAGAGCAATCTCGGCTCTGGCACCTGGAGCACCTCCTGCCCCTCCTTCTCCACCGACCTTGATGTCTCTGTGTTGTTCTCCTCACATGTTCTCACCTCCTCCTCTTCTCTGGCTAGGAGAAAACTGTGTCCCACTTTGTTTTGATTTTCTTTTTAAGTATGTTGTCACAGAGGCGTTACCATCATCTCTCATTGGCCAGCAGCGTGTCCATCTTCAGAGCCATCAGGGATTGACTCTGCCGGACGTGGTGGAAGCTTCCAGCAGCTTCTCACAGAAGCCACCTCTGTTGCCCCCCCACTACCAAAAACCAGGCCATGCAAAACCAACACAGATGTTAAGATAATTTGTTTTTTAAAACATAGAACATATTCTGTGTTTGAATGTGTCTGTTCTGCTCTGCTAAAAGAGATGGCAGTTGTCCTGCTCTCACTGGTACTAAATGGAAGTATTTGAGAGGAAAGGCCTAAATTAGTTTCCTGATAGGCAACATTTACTTCATAAAAGTACTTAAAGATGAATTCCCAAAAGCAATTTTGTTTTTCGTTTCTGTGAAGTTGTGTTACTCAAATCAGCTGTGTAGAAATCCTGCTTGTTAAGGAGCTTCTGTTCCATGTTGTAGTTTGTAATTTATAGAGGAGAAGTTTTGAGCCAAATTCAATATATCTGTGTTGCCTACCAAAGGCAGTGTAATATGTGCTTATATAATAGATTGCAAGTTTTTGTCCTAAGTACAGGATTGTGGCTTTTTGTGGCCAAGTGATTGAAGGAGGACTTTTACTACCAGTTGTATTGTGAGATTCTAGGGGAAGTATTAATGTCTGAGCTGAACCTGATATGGTTTGATTATGGTTTGTGTCTAGGCTGGGCAGAGCCCTCTCCTTGTCTGATATTTCTTCTGTAGAATCTGCTTTAGCAGCCAGCTGACTGTGCCTGGCTCTTTCAGCACCACTATTTCCATGGGGTGTTTGGAGAAGTCCTAAACGCATCAGTCCTTGTGTGGGAAGTTTCCTTTTGGTTCTGCCCAACTCCCACCTTGTGCCCTGAAATGTAGGGGCACAGACCACTGTGTCATTTGCTGGAATAAAACTTGTAAGTTTCTTTTCTTCTTTTTGTGGCCTGAATTGAATGATCTGAAGTGTTACCTTGATAGCCTTGGAGATAAGAATACTATTTTTATCCTCAGAGTAGAGCACAGGAGTAAAATCTTCAGCGTGCTGTCAACATGTCTCATCTGAGGCTTGTTTACAACTGCTTAGGATGCAAAAGGGGTTCTCTGTGCAACACTGCAATTCTCTGTCCTTCTGATGCCATCCAAAATTGTCGTGGATAACCACAACAATGTGAAGAAAGGCCCCTATCCCAGGAAAGGGCCAAAATCACAGCCTGGATAGATGGTGCTCTTCAGTGTGAAATAGGAAGACATGATGGTAAGGTGTAGCATTAGCAGTTTTATTTATAATTTAATCCCTCCAAGACTTTTCCTGCACTTGTGTGAGAAGTGTTGTGACTGAGGGTCTTGCAGGAAGCACAGTGTCGTTCGTCATCTCAGTGGCTCAGGGTGATGTCACCGACTCATGGGAGCATTTGGGGTGTCTGCACTGTTATGGTGGCCTGGCAATAGCCTTTCCTGGACTCCTTTGGCATTTTTCCCCAAGTACTCCACACTGTTGCTGGAAGCAAAAGCTTTTGAGCAATTTCCAAACACAAAGCAGTGCATTGTGGGCCAGTGCTGCGAGGACTGGCTCAACAAGTTTGGCAGCAGCGGCTTTGGCTTCCTGCCTACCCTGGATAGGCACCAGTGGAGATTGCTTTAGTCTCCCAGTGAGTTTGAGCTGAAGGTCCCAGCCTAGGTCCTGAAAGTCATGTGTGTGCAACTGCTCTGCCTGGCAGAGAATCTGCTTCTGTTGTAAACCATGGTTTTGTTATCCTGGATGTTTGCAGTAGTTATCTTTTGTCTGCTTTAGGAAGGTGGATGTGCTATTTTTTTTCAGTGTACTGGAGGGTGGTAAATGCTACAAATTTGCTAAAATATCAAAGTATCCTGTTTACCTTTCAGTTTTGTGTTGTCTATTTAATCTTACTGAGTCATCCAGGGGCGGTTAACTGGTGCTCTGAAATGTCCTTTTCTGTGTGTTTTTGAAATACCAACTCCATGTTCTTTGTGTGCCTGTTCCTTAATACTGACCCCATATGTCTTCTGTGACTTCTCCTTTGCAAATAGGCCTCATCTTGTAACACAATGCATCAGGACCACCACTTGAGGTCTGGGGGGGTTCCTGGGGAAGCAGAGAGACCAGAGGAGGGAAGTAGTCTTGGAAGTATCTGTCAGAAATGTGAGTTGGACCAAACCAACCAAATCAAAACATTAGGTAGTCTCAGCAAATTCTTTTCTCCTTTCCTTTTGTTTTGTTCTGCTGAAGGTGTTACCTTCTGTGTACATCACAAGTGGGCTGGTGTTTCAGTTATGTTAAAGAGGCCCAGACCATAAAAGAGCAGAAAAACTACTTTAAAACATGTCAGTCCTCTCAGATCTTCTGCATGTATAATATGATCTAAGTGATCTTCATTTTTAAATACATCTTAATTTAAAAAAATTAAAAGTTGCAGTCTTTCCCAACCCATTTCTGTTGAAGAGTGAAATGCATGATTTCAGTAGTGGAGAGCTAGTGCCAGATATAGAAGAATAATACCTGGTGCAGATTTGTTCACCCAGTGTTTTCAAAGTCTTTTTTTTTTTTCCCTGTAACACACATATCATGTATTTTATGTGTAATGTTTAGAGGTGGAATTTTGGAAGATTTTGTGAAGGCAGGCTCTGAAAATAAGGTGAATCTCTCTTAACAGTGAAGAAATACATCTTGGAATCAGGATAGTGATGGGTTTATTCTAAAGGGGAGGTGACATGCAAAGGCAAAATCTAAATTTCTTCTTTAAAAGAAGTCAAAATTCCATAACAATAAAAAAAAATCACTTCCACAAAGATTTTTTAGGGTGAACTGTATTTGTGTTGTATCACAAATAGCCAGCAGTGAAATTACCGACCCTATTCTGCAAATAGGTAGCCTGATTTTTCTTCCCTGCTTGCTTATTTAATTCATATAACTGTGTGTCAGAGGACAGCTAGCACTGGTTTAAAGCCTAACCCTTCTGAACAGGTGGGTCCCTTCTTGGAAGGAAAGCTCTGATGACAGTAGCTCTGTGTGTGCTTGAACATATCAACTGGAAGAAGTAAAGACTCAAGGTTTACCAGTTCCTCAGCTAGATAATTGAAATAGTCATATTTCTTTGTCTAAAGGTATGCAATAGCCAAGTTCAAAATACTTTGTGTAACTACATGTGTGTTCAAATACATAACAAGTAGGTTAGCCCTTTTACTGCACTATAATAACAAAACCACTGTTTTATTTTCCACTTTATCTTTTAATCGTATTAAATATCACAGTGCTGTTGGGTTTTTTTGCTATAGTACATTTATATGCCTTGTTGCTTTGCAACTCACTTTTTTTTATTATTATTGTATCAAATCAACTCTCAGTAAATCTGCAAAGCAAAGGAAGTAAATTTTAATGGAAAAACTAATACTGCCTGCCAGATAGAGAGAAGTGAGGAAGTGTAAGATGGTATGTGAAAATCAGCAGGCATCAGTTTCCTTATGGCTGTACTAGGCATGATTGAAACAGTCTTATTTTTGAGGTGGATATTCCAGTGCATGGAGAATGGGAGTGGCAGGGGTGGGGTGGTTTTAGGTAGTTGGCTTGCCTAATGAAAGAAAATATTGACAGGTCCTGCGTATTATTTTCCTTCCTTTTTTTTTTAAATTATTTTTTGAATATGCTGATTTGCTCTCTCAGGTATCAGGTGCATGATGTGAAAAGTGGCCGGATTGTTCTTTGCACAAAGATGTGTTGTGGTTGCACAATTAGAGAATTAAAACCGTGCAGCTGTCACATGGGAGTTGGGGCTGTGGCCAGCAGGAAAGAGGGGGAAGAGGTGGAAAGATGAGTACTGTGCATGTCCCAGGTAACAGGGGAAAAGGTGCACTTTATTATTGCTAAATTTTGGTGTGTTCTCCTATCACAAAAGATGTAGTCATAGACACATTGTATTCCTCCAGTTCCCATTAGTAAGAAAATATGTAAATCTGAGTGGCTGTTACTGCTCTGCTTCCTCAGTTACTGAGTTACAGCCAGCACCCAGTCACATGGCTGGATATGGACAGTCACACAGGAAAGTGGCAAAAATGCCACACACATGCCAGGGCTTTTTTCCCTTAAAGCATGTCTAGGTAGGAGATAGGAGAGGCTGAGAAGCCTGGAACATGTTCACCATTTGCAGTCACGTACCAAAATACTTTCCCTGCGATGAGCAGTTTGATGTAAACTGTGAGTTTAGGTTTAAATAAAACAAACTTCCTTTTTCCTACTCCAGAAGTACAGCTGCTGCAGAGTACACAGAGTGCTGTGTGTGAAACAGGAGTAAAATACTGAACCTGTTGATGTTAAAACAATTCATAATTGTAGTGTGCTTCAGGCTATGTGACTTAAGATACATTTTAGAATATTCTATGGATGATTTATTTCAGTTTAATTGAGGCTGTGTTTGACTAGTAGCTTATCCAGAACTTTTCTCCTGCCATATAATAGGTTTTCTGCATAATAATTGAAGTGTTTCTGTGCACCCTTTCATATTAGCTTAGTCCAGATTTTAATTTTACTGTGCAAATTATAGGGTTTTTACTCCTTGAATTCAGTTTCATTTTTGTGTCATAATTGCAAAACTCAATTCATTTTTGAGGGTTCCTTAAGCTATTTTAGAATTGGCTTGGTTTTTTTAACAGAAAAACATAAATAATAGTTTGTTGGCTTTCCCAAAATACAGCAATGGCAGGATGAGATCATGCCACCTAAAAATAATTCATGACTTTGAATGAAGATATCTTACATGACAAATTGTGTGTTCAACATTTGTGTAATATACAAATTGGTTGGAGAAATTAAAAATATCTTTAGGTCTGAAAACTCATTAAAAAGTAAATGGGAATGGTTTTTGCGGATGACTGACTTCATTCAAATTGCTGATGAAAAATTGATGTAACAGGATACAATGTGTGTAGGGAGACTTACAAAGCTTTTCAGCAGATTAAAATATGCTCCTTGTGTTTCATTGAGAAATTTACTCATCAGTCTTTCTATAGACAATCTTCTGTAAGCTTGTTCACTGAAATTATGTATTATGCTGTACAACAAACTTAGAAAATCTGTTTAATAGTTTGAACAATTTGACATGTGTTTTGTGTTAGATTTTCAAAAAAATTGTGTGTAGATGAATTCATATACAAAGAATTTAACTAAATACTTAGAGGTCTACTTTAATATGCTTTATATATAATTACAGGAACATTGAAATCTTGGGAGCCTAAAATTAGAACTCCCAGGTACACACTAGGCTACAGGTGCACGTGTGCATGACACACTTCTCTTTGGTATCTGCTGCTCAGTTTTTATCCTTGGGTACAATACAGGCATTTCCCAGAACTGTTAAATTTTAGAGAACTAAAATTTAGTGTTCCATTCTGCATTCTCACAGAGAGAGGGAGGAAGGGCTCTGGGGGAATGGCTGTGCCCATAGCCTTGCCCTTGCACAAGGATGGCTGTTGGATTTGCCACCTGTGTGTGCACAGAGGAGTGTTGCTGCCTGCAGCAAACCTTTTTGCTGGAAGTGAAGCTTCAGGGGCTGGTGCGGGGGATGGGTTTTGGGAATGCAACACAGCTGAACCTCTGGAAAAGAGGTAGGTTATCCTTTGCCCTTTCACCAGGCAACAATCTGAGTTGAATTTGGGAAAAGCAAAGTAAAATCTACAGAGCTGTAGCTTTGGAAATACAGACTGTCATGAGTTTTGAAAGGTGACTGAACAGAGAGGACTCCTCTTTTAGAGATGAAGCAAGCGTTCTAACAGTAGTAGAGATTTATGACAGTGATCAAATCTCATAATGCAGCTCCTGTGCCTAGTTAAACCAGGTTGTGTGAGTTTTTGGTCTTGAACTGAAAGTCATTTCTCCGAGCCAAAACTTTGAGGTTTGAGTATTCAATAAAATGCTGGGTAATTGCTGTATTTGCTGAAGTGGAAAACACAGTAAAAACAGTTAATCCAGTCTTCAGCTGTTCCTTCCTTCAGCTGATCAATCAGCAACTACTCAGTGAAACAAAGTTCATGCATTTGTGCTCAGAACCCAAGGAGAGCTCTTCCTTTCAGATGTCCCCTCAAGTAGCTGGACTTCCAAAGCTGTATTTGCAGGAAATGTAAGTTACTTAATGTACAGAGCAGAGTTGTCAAGGAATTTTAAAAATGGATAACCTTGAAGAAAATACTTCAGCAATGCTTCCCTCTGAACTTAAATGAAACATCTCAGATATGGGAATGTGCATTTGGTTTGTTTTATTTTGTATTAAAAGGCTGTTCTGTATCTGAGGCAACATGAGCATAAGCTTTACAGGAGAGATTTTTTAAAAACTGTGTTTCTGTGTGTAGATTTGATCATTTTATGTTTGGTTTGTTTGATTATATGTATGTACTTTGCAGGCACAAATTTGTTAGGCCTGCACATATGGTTCATAAAATACTTGTGTTCTATTAATACGTAAGTGTTCATTACTTGAAATTTTGCTGAAAACCCTCAAGTATGTATGTTTTACTAGAATCTCTTATTTTGGTTCAAAACTTGTGTAAATCAGAGCACTCTAATTCCTATATGGGTTTAATTATTTTGTTCACAATCTGTTTAGAAATATTCTTCTTTTATTATCCTGTTGCATGGTACACAATAAAAAAAGTGCAGTAGTTTAATTTTACTTTAGCATTGATAAGTATGCAAAACCACATGTGTTTGTGAATGATGAGTACTTGAGTATTTCTCCAAAATAGTTTGGAAAATATTGTTTAGAAAATAATGGTTTAGTTGCAGAAAGTGAAGTATCTGTGTGTGAAAGGGAAGTTTTGAGATCCTAACTTGGATTGCTTAATTTTTTAAATAAAACATTCATATCAGTTCAAATAAGGGCCTATATTACTTCGAATAGATGGGAGCTTTACCTAAGATAACCAGGTTAGTTAAGATGCGTTGCAGTGCTGTTTGTAGCTGCCTTAGTTTGCAGCCAAGGTTCTCCTTCTGCCTGAAGATTACCTGTTATTGACAATTAACGTCAGCAATAGATGCAGCAGGACTTACCTGCTGTGCAGATTTCTTGGCAGAAGTTTAGCTTTTTGGGCTGACTGCGAGTCATTAGTCTGGTGGTAACAGAGCTGAGCTTTCTGTCTGAAATTTGCCTGGTTTTGGTACAATCTGTTTCATGTGGTTCTCAGTGCTGGTTAGCCACCTTCCTTCTCCCTCGTTGTGCCTCTCCCTCAAGGCCACAAGCTCTTAAAAATAGTAATTTGGGAGGTTTTGCCTGCTTTTAGATAATAAATGACATGTTTACCACAGCCATAAAGGGTAAAACAATAGAAGTATTTTTATTACCTTATCAGGATCTGTCAGTACCTGAGACACGTGTTACAAGCAAATTATGGGAGCTATCACAAAATTTCTTCTCCTTCAAGATGTCAGCTATTTTGTTACTACAACTATGGTGTTTTCTCCCCTTTTCAAAAACTTTTCAGATGGTAATGGAGAGTTGTGTTATCTTAAAAGTTCTGCTAAAAGCGTGCCTGTAGGGAAAGAGATCTACCAGTTAAGTTAAAACAAGGTGTACTTGCATATTTTTTACCTTAGTATGATCGAGACTAATTACCTTCTATTTAGAAGACAAAACCCAGCTAGTACAGAGCAAATGTATTCAAGATAGCTGTTGGTGGACATTATTTGAACTTACTTGGTCCATGAAGTAAATAGTTCAAACAATCCAGATTTTGGCAACATTCCAAAATAATGGGATCTATTTGCAATTTCCTTATATAGTGCTTCTGAAACAGTTCCCTGATGTCTTAATGGAAAACCTAGTGAATTGATAAAAGTTGGTACATTTACTTAAGGTGGATTTGGATCAGACTTCACCAAAAAAAAAAAAAATTCTGTGTTTAGGAGGCTGTAAAGATAATAGGGCATTATATCTGGGCTGTGGGTATAAATTTAATAATGTAGGGCACTGTGGTTTTAATGCATCTAATATTAACTATAGTGATTAAAATTTTTCTGGAAGTATAACCAGGTTGGTGTAGTGCTGAAGGCATGTTATGCTGTTCTGTGGAATCTTTGTAGCCAAAACCTTTTAGTGTTCACATCAGGCATCAGCCTACAATGTCCATTGTCAAATTACACTTAGTGGTGAGTAGTATGTATATGTTTGTCATAAATCAGGCTTGGACTTTAAAAACTAATCTTAATAAGCAGATGATTATGCTGAGAATGGATAGGAGAGAAAGAGCATTAGCAGTGTTCTGGCTTAAAAATATTTCTGCAGAGCTTTTACATACTCCTTTTGCTTTTTTGATCAAGTTTTCTATTCTTTTGTCATAACCTTGATAGTTTGTTCTTTGCCCTTTCACTTCTGCCCTTTGTAGTTTTTCTTTCTCTTCATCTGATTCAGTTTTCACTCTCTTCCTTCTTTGAATTGCAATAAGCAGACTTCTGGGAAATAGGAAAATGGTGTTCTGGTCTCAGGCTCCCTTTACTCTCTTCCTCCAGCAGTTGCTGTCCTGGAGAAGATCTTAACCTCACTTTTTTTGTTGATATTTGATTTCATTTCTAGGAGGGATGTTGTCTTATTAGATGCTAGGATAGATGGACTGTGCAATGGTCCCAGTCTGAAAAGAAACAAGAAGATTTGTAGGAAATTTGATAAATTTGGGGAGTTAAAAAAGAAAAATCCTATTAAAATAGGTAGCTGCAGTAGTCACTGAAATCTACTGGCTAAATAAATGCAAGGTGCTGGCCTGTTCCTGGGGTAGTTTTAGACTGTTTTGTGTGTTCTGTTATGTGTGATGTTAAGTAATGGAATTGAGAGATTAAGAGTACACAGGCACAGTTAGTTTTAATGAGCACGAGCATAAGTTTCTTAGTGTAGCTGTCCTGAAAGAGAATGCTAGAAATACTAAGAAATTATTCAATCATTTGTGTGTTTCCACAGTGTGTTTCAGAGAAGAAGAGATGGCAGATCAATGTAAGAAAGTTTTCCAGATGAGGCATGCTGAGCTCCATTTTACTTGATGTACAATATGCCAAATTCTCTGTTATTGCTTTTTCTTTTTTTTGTTAGAAAATGATGCTACACTGACCTTTTCCAAGTAAGAAGCATTTCCTTATTACATGCTCAACAAGTGATGCAATAATCTCAGAGCTGCGTATGGCATGGGCTTGTTCTAGTCTTGGTAAAGAGTGCAGTAATGCATCATTTAAAGTTACTTTTTAAAAACTCAGTTACATTTGAAAGGAGAAGTGAATTCTGGAAGTCACAATGTCCAGTGGCTTCCTATTATGGAGGTAAATTAAGTTTTTTTACTTTCTGGTGTTAATAGAATTAATGTAACTAACAGCTCTTGTAATAGTATCTGTGTGTTGATACTGTGTATTTATGGAAAAACACATGGAAAGTTTGAGGTCCTGATTTAAATTTTTAGTGTGACCTTGAAAAATGATCCCAGATGCCCAGCTTTGAAAGAAGAACATAGGAATCACTGTTGCCAGGCTCTTCCTTGAGAGGCACAGGCTTTACATAGTGAAGTATTTCAAGAAGTAATCTTCAAACCAAGAGTAACAGTGCATTTGGATTACACTGGTGAAATACTATAAACATCATTAGACTTTTAAATAGAGAATGTCATGAAGTGGATTAGGTATAAAGGATGTTAGAGTATCAACTGCATGATATACGTGAACTTTCATCAATGGCTGACAGGACAGAAAAATTAGGCATCCATCACCTACTCCTGGTACATACTTACTATGGAAGTTTTGTTAAACTGTTCTGTATACTGTTCTCTAAAATTTGCATGGTCTAATTTGTCACTCCTCTAACAGTATCACACACATACATGTTTGTCCTGTTGTAACACAGAAAGAGAAATAAGATTTCCCTGAAACCTGCTCTTGCCCTGCTCAACTAATGACAGTGAGGCACAATAAAGATGTGAGAGCTTACCTGCCTAAGAATGAGGCTCCTGAGTTGGGAAGTGTGGACTCGGGTCTCTTCCAGTTGCCTTAGCTGATCTTGGTTGGGTCACACTCCTTACAGTTTCAAAGCCATTGTTAAATTGCATTTAGGCCTCTAAACTTTGCTACTCCCTTACTAGTTATGTCGAGATGTTGCTCTGATATCAGTGCTGTAGGAGACCATTGTGGGGTAAAAGATCTTTTACATTGATTTGTGTGATCTGGCTGGAGTCTTGTGCTCGACTTCCTTTGAAATCAGGTTGTGATTTTGGGTGTGCAGCAAATACTCTTCTCGGTGTCAAGTGGTTTTACTCTTAGAATGGTCCTTTGTGAGTTTGTGTATTTCCTGCTATTCTGTCATTGCTTTCTGTCACTTGGAGCTAAGATTTTAAAACTGAAGGTGTTTCACAGTGTAAAGGACCTTTGTAAATTATTCAGATTTCTTGGGATCCTCAAACTGAAATAGGAAAACACTTTCGTTTACATCAATTTCTGTCAATTTGTCTCAGTTGCCATTTAAAATTGTGGTTCTGTATTGCCAGCAATTATTCACAGAAGGTTTCTTAGAGTGATGGTACATGGATGTGGTGTCTCTCACTGGTGTGAAGGAGCACTTTATCTTGCAATCCTTCTCTCCTGTTAACGATCCCCCCTGCGTTCAGTACAAGTTGGTGTAAAGTCTGAGAATCCAGCACAGTCTGAAAGGTACAGTTATAGGAACGGGTTCCAGGGTGTGGATTACAGTTCCCTAGGCATCCCACAGGAGTAGCCTCTCTGTGGGCTATTAACAATGTAAATATCAGGCAGTGTATGCTGTCACCATCCCATTCATTCTGGTGTATTGGTACTCAGGTGAAAGTGACCCTGGAGTATTTGCTTGTGTGTATAAACTTTGATACATGGGCATACTCAAAGACAATACTCCTGCGTGAAATATTAGCAATGAAATTTAAGCTTATACTTGTTTTCTTATGTAGCTTAATATTACATCACAGAAAGTAGATATTGAAAAATAGAAATTTATTTTTCCTATCTGATTTTCCCCCCTCAGCATATATTTACTAGTTTCACCTAGTTTGCAGTAGCTGGGTGTGCCAGAGGTTTTAATATTTTTTCAATAAATATCATATAAATAAATAAGCAAGAGTTGCTACTTAAAGAAGTGCAGATAAGATTATTTGTTTATTTGATGTAACCTCGGTTGTGAAAAGGTGCCGGTGACTTAGGTGAGGGTGGCTGTGATCTCTCTCAGCCAAGTCAGATGTCTTTGGTCATTGCATTTGCATCCAACTGCAAAATCCAGTTAGGGCTGTTGTTGCAGGTGTCATGCTTAATTTTGATGTAGCACTAGTAAGATTTTTGGAACACGTGGTATAGGCCTTATGTCTTTTAAATGACAGTGTTTAATTTTTTATGATGAAGATACATACTAATTCTGGGAGTAGTTCTGGTGTGGATAGTAGTTCTGGAGTTCTGTCTGTGAGAAACAAAGTGGACAGGGCTGAGGGTATCTTTCTGCCAGTGGTTGCCTTGCGTTATGGCACACTCAATGTGCAACACACTCAATTTATTTCATAATTGCTTTTCTATCAATGAACAAAACAGTGGATGTTGCTAAAAGGATACATAGGTAAATTAGTAGCTGTAAAACAAAACTCTGGGGTCAGTTCTAGCACAGGAGTAAATAAGTTTAACTTAGAAAATAAGTTACTGTTAAGATAAAGGTATTATTTGAGGGTTTTTATAAGAAAATAAGTTTGCTTATGTCAATTTTTAACCTTTAAATAGTGTTACAGATCCCTTAGCCACATAATTATGTTTGCAGTTTCCTTTTTTGTCTTTTAATGATTGAATAACATTTTTAGTTATATAAATGTACTATACCTTTAAGTTGTGTAGTAAATGCTGTATTTATTACTCCAGTACTCTCTGAATGCAATTTTAACTGTTAAATATATTCTTAACAAACTGTATTCTTAAAACCAAAACTGTAGAAACTAATTTTATTAGTAAAAGTCTCCAAGTATGTGTTTATCTCTGCAATCCACACATGCTCTGACAGACTGTTATCTCTAGTTCTCTCTCATGTATAGCTGTTACATGGATCTCTGGCACCAGATGGCTGGACTATAATGCACTGTTAAACAAATAAAACCATTAGGCATGTAATTCTGCCTGGTAAATGACTGTGTGTTTAAAATGGTTTAAAAAAAATTGATAGCAAATGAAGTTCACTTTTGAATTCATTTAATGACATTGGAATAAAATCCAAACCCCTTTTCAGAATACATAAAACATCCCCTCTTATGTTGTGTTTGTCTCAGTTGAAGTCAGTCTTTTTTTATTGCATTCTTGCATCTGGTATAAAATAATCAGTCCTAAATCAGTTTTCTAATAGATGTTTTCTACAAGTAATCACTCATTTTACATTTATCTTTGTAGGAAGATTTTTGCTTTTATAATACTCCAGCACAAAATTATCTATTGCATTATATGCTCTTTTCTCCTCATTTTCAAATTTGATACAAATGTCTCTAAAATTATGATTCAACACTAGTGTCATGGCTCTGTAATTAAACTGTTTTTCTATAATTGTCAGCAGCTGAGAGATACCATTTTGTCTTTTTGTTTTTAGATATGCCAATATTTGGTCTTTGCCCGGCTCATGATGATTTCTATTTGGTGATGTGTAACCACTGTAATCAGGTCGTAAAACCACAGGCATTTCAATCACATTATGGTAAGTGCTTAACTATTTTTAATAATTAAGGGTGAGGTTAAATCAGGATTAAGCCTGGCAATTTTTTTTTCAATTGATGGTACGTAGATCATTACATTATAAAAAATGTCAAAGAACATAACCTGTATTTAATAATTTTATATACACTGTAATGCAGTTACAAAAAGATCTTGTTATTTTAAATTTTTTAATGCTTTCTTGAAATGCTGCGTAGCTACAGTTCAGTTTCAAAATGACATCTAGTGTATTTCACAGCCAATATGCGTAGTGTGTTTGTCTCTGTGTGTCATTTCTCTTTGTGTATTTATACAGATTATTTTTACATGGGTTCTGGTACAGTGTGAACTGTGAACTTGAGCTGAAAGCTAAACTTACAACGAAATTTGTAAAACATAGTAAGCTTCTAATACCCAGTAAGCTTATTTATTTATTTATTTTCAGAATTATCAATTTGTGTTTGTTTTACTGGTCCAGTGGTTTTGTACATAAACTATGTGAGGAGACGCTTGTGTTGGTTGGCCAGTGTTTAGAGAGAACTAAGAAAATGTGAAGTGCTATGCTAGTTCAAGTGCTCGGTGACTTCCTCCAAGCCTACTGGGGGTGGTTGGCAGTTCTGCTTTTCCATGCTTGTCTCAAGACTAGAAATTCACCTCAAACAATTTCATGCCAATATTTGGATAGGAGGTTTTTTGGAATTCAGCTTTTTGTTTCTGAAGAAGTTCATGAGATGTTTTCTGACCAACTCCTAATAAACATGATGGACAAAATATCTTCTGAACTAGTCCTTCCTCCCCGTGTGTGCATGTATTTGTACACGGTCTCTTTTCTCTACGCCAGTGCACCTACTGATTGCCTTGGTGTTTATAAGGATATGAGCTGGATATGGGCAGGGAACTTCTTCTAGTGTTGAGAAAAATGGATAGTCTCTCGTGCATCTTAAATAATCCAACACTTTGGCAAAAGGTATACTTACTTCTGCTTCCTTGAGACTGGAGAAGGGCCTTTCTGGGCTGTGCAGAGGGTGAACTTCTTATCCTTTCTCCCTCTCACTTGGTTTTGTGTTATATTGCCTTATGGATTATAGCCCTACCCTTGCTGCTGGATCCTGCAGTTGTGTCACACAGAGTGACTCAGAGAAGAACCTGAATAAGTTTTGTGTCATAATTCTTAATAGTTTGCTTGTTTTTCTGTGGGTGGCTGTACTAATCTTTTTTTTTAAAACCACAGTTTTGTGGCTATAAGTCTCCAAAGCTGTTGGGAACCAGAAGAAGAAAAGGCCATCTGCTCTTCTTGCTCTGGTTGCTATATGCCTTTTTATTAGCCAGGAGCAAGTATACCCCTTGCCAGTGAGATTCCTCATGTGTCACTGAATATCAGCTTAAGATGTCCAATAACTCCTTCTAAAATATCATATTAAACTGATTCTGATGGCTAAAAATAAATTTATGGGGGAGGACTGGATGATACCGAGTTCTGAGTGATGGCATATTGAATATTCCATCTTGAGGTCAGTAATACGGTAGTGATGGAGAACTGTGGATAGCTGCAGATACCTAAGGTTGTCTTTGTGAAATGAGGAGGTGATCTCCAAAGTCTGACAAACTGGTGTCTGTATGGTAGGAACCAGCATCGTGTTTGCCCTTATGGACAGGTGGCAGAAGCAGCTCAGGAGATGAATAGGTGCAGCATTGTGTCTTGAGCATGGACATGAAGACATGGCATGTTTTAATGCTGCTTGTACTGCTGTTAGACTTGTTATGTGAAGTTAATTGAAACTCTTCTGTAAGCACTGTTTGCAATTTAAAAGGTGCAGAGTGAACAGGGAACTGCAAAATGAAGCTATGGAAAATATTTTTTAAAGTTGTAATAAATACTAACATAATGTTTCTATTCTGTATCACTCTGTAGAAGTGTGATCTCTCAATGTGAAAATTTCTGTATTACAAACCTTATATCAGTGGCAGATTCATACTTTAAGAGAAGTGTAGAAGGAGGAGATAGAAATGATGAGGTTATTCTTAGTATTTCTTAAGCCTATTCTGAACAATGAAGAGTCTTGGCACGGGCTGTGGCGTGCAGAGGAAACAGGCGGGGTCATTCCAATGAGAAAAACAGGCTTGGGTGGGGTGAACATCATTAGAGGACCTTAGTTTGCCAAACTAATCACCTCAGAAAGGTAAGAAGGCTGACTTGGTGATTTTGTGTAGCACTAGCTCTCAAAGCCTTATATCAGCCTTCCTGTTTTTGAAATCCTTACACAGTTGTCCCTTAATTTATAAAATTAAATATGAAAGCTGATAAATATGTCCGGTGACAGATTAACAGACAATGATCTATTTTTTTTTTTAAACACTGTATAGCTCAGGAGAAGGAAATTGCTGAAATCCTCAAAACACATGGTTATTTTAAAACAAAAAGTGTGTTGTCATGATAACAAGAAAGTAAAGCACCCTTTGGATTCACCACAGTCAGTTCACCCTGAATTAAGTGTTTTATTGATGGTATGATTTCAGGGATTGAAAAATTCTGAAAATTTGCAGTCCGTCAATGTATCTTTTTGTGATATTCTTAGGGTCTTTTAATTGCTGCCAGAGAAGTATTAATATCTTAAAATATTCTGCAGCTCCTGGTGGTGTGTGTTGCTCTGTGTGTTGCTGGTACTTGGTGTTCTTTGAAATTTGACATGTGAAATTTTGTTTTCTGAAGTAGGAGAATACGCTCTGTTAAAATGTCACTTTTGTCAAAGGAAAGCTAAACAGACTATTAGTTAAACTTAATGAGGCTAATTAATTTCTTCCAAAGCATATTTGGGGTAAACTACTTAACTAGGTAGGCTGAAAGTGCTTTGCAGGATGTATGCTGGCTTTTTTCTCTGGATCACAAGTAGTCAGAAAAAATTTAAATGTAACCTTATTAATTAGAACCTTTTTAGTAAAATACTTTATTGATACAAATGACAGATTTATGTATGTAATTGATTCTTTTCTATTTCATGCATTTGACTAGAAAAGAATTTAATTCAAAATTAAATTCTACTTTTTTAGGCAATGCAAGCATGTGTTTGGGCTATGAATTTCCATTTTAATAATTTATTCAATAGTGTTGGTATATGTACTATGCTTGATTTGTAGAGTTGGTATGCATAACACCACATGCAGGTTTGTTTTTTAGAGCAATCTAATATAGTGAGATACCTGAAGTCATCTTGTGGTATTCCTTCTAGCCTGGCTATATAGTAGCTGGCTGGCAGTGCAGTCCAATGGCTTTAGCCCCTTGGCTTAGGGTGGCAGCGCTGCTGGGGACATGGTGGGGCAGGAGCACGCCAGCCAGCCAAGGGAAAGTTGTTTTGAGACAAATCCTCTGTTCTGTCAGATCACAGCTGTTTTCATCTGGGGGGCCGGGCAAGTGATTGGAGTCCTTCATCGCTACTATTCCTGCTGTTGTTTTGTGAATGGCTACACTTTCATGGTATCAGCATCTTCCTTTGATGAGTCAAGATCAGTTCAGAGGTGAAAGATGGAAAAAAGATATAATGTTCAGGCACTGAGACTTATCATGATGACCTATTCCCAGAAAGTGTTTTTCTTCAGGAGTATTTCTCTGCACTCTGGATGATCATGTGCCAGGTGTCATGCTCCTCAGGGCAATGGGATGTGCCTGTCTCCCTTAGATTCCCATTCTCTCCTCCCCAGAGACACGTTAGATACAGTTCTTGTGCTGCACCCAAAGGTTGCTCTCTGAGGAAGCCATCACGACAGTTATTTCAGGTTGTTCGTGGAAACCCTGAAGTGCTGTGGTTTTTGGCTGTGTGACCTTTTGTTGGCATTTCAGCTGTTCCACAGGTTTATCTCATCTCCCTGTGGTTATCAGCCTCCTGGCTGATGAGAGCTACTTCTCTGCCCCGTCTGGGCTGCTCTGTTGCTCAGAGAGAACTCAGCAGTGTGAAAGTAGCATCAGCATAGAGATGTGTGGGATTTCTTCCTTCTAACTTTCCTTTTTTTTTTTTTTTTAGAGGTTGTTTTTCCTCTCTGTGCCTTAGTATCCATGAATACAAAGTAAGGTTAAACTCTCAGCAATAATAATGAAGGCTACCTGTAAAACTTACACTGAGAGTGCCTGTGACTCATGTAGTGATTGTGAAAACCGTGAATACAGTACGTGCTGGAAAGAGATGATGATGGTGTGTTGGGCTGTTGAGCCATTAAAAAGCTATGTCGAGTATTTTGATTAACTTCCATGGGTTTGGCATGGTGGCAAAGGTGAGCAACCACCGTGAGCTTTGCCTGCTGCTGCTGTCCCGAGAGCTGGTGGGGAATTGCTTAAACATTTTGGTTTCCAATCAGTGCAGGTTTAAATCTGAGGTATAGGAATCAGAAGCAGGATTACTGTATAGATATGTCCATCTGTTGTGGTTTCTAGGAGGTTGTGGAATTGGAATAGAGAAGTCATCACACAACCGTGTACTCGGAGGGCAGATCCTGGCCGTAGAGAAAGAGATGTTTGCTGGTTACTTGGGTCCGTCCTCTGAGTCTGGGTGAGATCTTTCGTGATTCTCCATCTAATTGTATAACCAAGGTCCATCCTCCCTCAGCCAGGGCCCACAACCACCTTTCATTTGCAGGTCTCCACTTTGGGAGTCCTAAGGGTTGTTTTGGTGTTGGTGTTAAGCGCCTGGATTCAGAGAGAACATGTGATACTTGTGATTTCAATTGGGGAAAATGATCTGTTAACTATCTCTGTCATTGTGCTGACGTATTTTGGATGTGTATTATACATAACTTAAGTATTACAGTCCATGCAGCACTACATGTTTGGGTTCTTCTCACACTATGAATTGAATATAAATTTGTCCTACTATATTTTTGTTAAATTTGGCAG
Organism: Dicrurus megarhynchus; assembly: GCA_013399195.1. Lineage (NCBI taxonomy): Eukaryota > Metazoa > Chordata > Aves > Passeriformes > Dicruridae > Dicrurus > Dicrurus megarhynchus. The sequence goes on along the minus strand of VXAD01000132.1, from coordinate 190,889 downwards.
CAGCTAATTGTTCTGAAAAATCTTGACAGTGTTTAATATTTTTAAGTTGTATTTTTTGAAGCATTTTGTGTATATATTGCTTGTTTAGAGTAGAATAAGAGTGTGTTTAGCGTGGATTCATGGATTATGAAGTAAAAGATAAAGTGTCTGTACAAGGCAGCATTTAAAGCTGATAAGAAAAGAAAGGAATGTACTGAATCTTGTTCCAAAGCCATTGGACCTGAGGATTGGGTTGTTTGTTGCTTGGTTTTCGGGTTGGTTTTTTGTGTGTATGTGTGTGTGGTTTTTTTCCCTCATGGAAGATTGCTTGAGCTCATCCTCATTTTGGAGGGATAAGCCTTCATTATGGCCTGCATACTTTTGGCAGCAAGCAATTTGTTCCAGCAATTAATGTCCACTGTTCACTAAAGTCTTTTTAAAGCAATGTGAAAAGGTTTTTTTAAATCATAAGAATTTTCCTGGGTATCAGTGATCTTCTGTAGAAGTCTAACAACCAAAATAAAATCTGAATATTCTCTGGTGTGTCACAGACGTGCTGAAGCAATCTGCCAAGCATATTGCCAAACGTGCACAGGTGGCATTTGGCATATTATGGCTCCAGTTAATGTATATGTTTTAACAAATTATCATTGGCAGCTTCTGTTCAGGAGCTTCTGTTTAAATGCACAGTCCTCTCAAAGTAGTTCACACAGTCCAAGTTCCAGGAGCTGGATCTTAATCTGTGGGTCCGGCAACAACTAGTTTAATTTCTCAGTAGAGATTTGTGAAAATCTGTACCTTTTGCAAGAATCATCTTGGCATATAGGAGGGAATGTGCTCAGAGGTCAGCACAGGATTCGTTTCCGAAGGAAAAGTTTCAGCCGACTATTTAGTCATTTTTAAATAATGCGTCATTAAATAAGAAATTATTATAATGTGGAAAGAAACTCTGTAAACATATTTTGAGCTTTGAAATGTGCACCCCCAAGCCATTAGCTGAATACCAAATGTGCCATGCAGATTTTACGGAGCAGTGGAGTTCGGTACTGTGGTTACTTGTATCATCACAAACTGTTCACATGCAGAAGATTATTTTTGTACACAGAATGGCTGTGGTCTTTGTTTATTACATGAAAGCACAGGGAGTCTGTTTGAGAAGTTGATGGCAGTTTTCTAGTAAAACTTCCTCCTTTTATGTGGGTACGTGGCTTGTCAAGCTCTGGTTGAAGACATAAAGCAATTTTTAAGTATCAGCTAAGAACAAAGGTGATGTTCAGCTTCAGATTTAAGAGATACTGATTATTCAGTTTACTGCTTACCATGTTACTCATGTTTTTTCTCTCTGCAGCACTGTGTGGCTAAAATACTGCAAACTTCAAGTGCTTGATGTGCTTTAGGCTCTTCCTACCTTTAGTTTGTGTGAAATTAATTTTATGCTGTTCTGCCACAGCAGAAGACCTAGGTGCAAAAATCCTTCTGGTTTAATACTGGCTGAAGAGAGAGTATTTTTTAAAATTCTATCTTTACTGAAATGTTAAAATATTTAAAACAAGTCTAACATACAAAATTATGCAAGGGTTCCATGAGAACCCTGCTCCTTTATAGTGATCTCCTTGCTGGGTATTTGCTTGGAGACTGGGACTGATTGCTTTTGAAAGTAAATGGTGATGGGGAAGAACAAGTGGAAAGAAAGAAAAGTATTTATCTTTGTGGGACAAGAAGCAGCAGTGCCATGTTCACTGTCACAAAAATAGTTGTTCAGCAAGAGGGAGAAAGCATGTTGATGAATAGATTGGAATGAGATCTAGACAGAACAGGTAACTCCAATAAAAAGTAGCTATTGAGTGGATTTGACTACAGCTTCACTTTGAAAGAAGCCACCCAGGATAGTTGCATCAGGTCTACAATTAAAAATAACTGTCAATGAGAGACTTAACCAATCTAAGAAGTCAAGGTTGAGTTTCATCACTCAGAACTCATTTTGTGAGAGGAAATGGCGTGTGGGGCAGGACATAGCTCTCCCAATCATCATTCCAGATTTTTTGCAGGTTCAGGGAAGGCCATTTTGCATCAGCTTACGTGATCCACATCCTTGGAAGGTTTCCTTCCCAGCTAAAAGGGTTCTTTCTACTGCCTAAGCCACTCCTCCAGGCTGGAGCCCAGCCAGGGGAGGTGGCACGCACTGAGAGCAGGCCATGGGCGCTCAGGGTCTGGCACACTGCCCTAAGCTGAGTGCAGGAGAATGAAGCTGCAACCTGTTTAAGAGCTGGGGAGGTGGAAGAAGCCCAAGTTGAAGTAAAAAAGAGGCGAATTTCTGCTGTTCTGGAGAGATGAGAATGTGTCAGAGCCATGGAGATACGAACTTGGTATTGGAGGGTGGGGTTAGCAGTAGTTTAATTTCAAAAGCTAACCACATGCAGATCAATTATTTATAAGGACTTTCTAATTTATTTTTTGGGGAGAAGTGTGTGTTCTCATGAACTGTGTAGTTTATTCCAAGAACTGCAAACCTCAGATGAACACCACAGTGCTTTGTGATTCCAGGGAGGAGTATTCTGGGAAGCTTGTAAAATTGTTTTGAGTATTGAACTGTCACAAAGAAAATAATTTTTGGTTGTTTTTTTCCTTTTTTTTTTTTTTTCCATGGAAGTACATGGTTTCCAGTTGCACAGACTGTACCCTCTCATCCCAGCATCTGACCCTTGAACAACTGCTGTGTTTGGGATGGTCTCTTTTTCTCTGCAAGCACAACTTCGTAGGTCAGATAGGAAATCCCATCAGTAACCATCACTTACATTACTTTTTGCAAAGATACCAGTGCACCCAGTACAGCAGTGCAGTACATGGCTGGGGCAGCGGTGCCCAGCTTTGGTGGGCAGGGGGATGGCAGCTTTGGTAGGGCTGGCTCAGCACAGCTTGGAATTAAGTGGTTTGCAGTCTGTGTGTGTGTGTCCGAGGAGGGGAAAGAGAGGACACTGGGGAATAGCTAAAAAGGGAAATGTAAAACAAAGAACTTGAGTAAAATACATGTAAAAAGAAATGATGAAGACAATATGGAGGAAGCTAAATAAGGAAGGTAGGACAAAATTACCTTGGAGGAGGGAGAATGAAGTAGGTACAGTGCTGGTTTTATTACTCTGTAACGAGGGGTAAAGGTGGTAGACAGGAGGAGAGGCTAAACAGGGCAAAACAAACAAAAGCTTTTTCATAAGATTTTCCTCTCTGTGTTTCGGCAGCAATACTATTAATGTGGTTTGTGTAATGCTGTGGCATTTTGCACATTTTGGTGAGGGGAGCAAGAATGTGTCCTACTTGAGACACACCTCCTGGCTTTGTCAGGCCCTGACCATCAAGGGAGGAGATGGATATATGCATGTGTGAGCATTTATTAATAGTTCATCTTTTGGTTTCTTATGCATTGCTTTTACTGTTTGGACTTCTTAATTTCATTTAACAATTCTCATTTTCTATACTGTGAATACTGTTTTTTAGACAGTAGGATGTTTGTGTAGCCTTCAGCAGCTTTTGCTATGAGAAGAATGCACCCCAGAGAAGAGGAGGTGTAGTGTACTAGGTGGAAGAAGGTTATCCATGCTGGACCTACATAAAAACAATGTTTTGTAGGAACTTCATCTGCCACCTCAGGAAAAGTAGGCAGCATTTTAAAGTCTATAGTCTCCACCTACGGCAATAGTGCATGGAATGGTAACCAGGCATTAGGCACGATTCACACTTTTGGAAAAACTTGGGACAATATTTTTCTTACCAGATTAAAAGAAATCAATAACATTTTGGTTTTAGGCACAGCTAAAAGGTAGCTGCTTACTTTAGTAGGTCATTATGTCAAGTAGTTTTCACCTGTTATTTGTTTGGTTTTGATCACCAGTTTGCTGGCTTTTTAAAAAGAAACATCATACTGCTTTAAGGGTTTTTTCTTCCAAGCAATATAATACACTTAAAATCGAACATATGATACACTGTAAGTCTAGAAACTGTGTTTTTAAGATACTACCAGAAAAGGGAGTATATAACACTTTCTATACAATGAAACCTGTAAGTTTATTGATGAATAGCAATCAATAACCACATGACTTATATACTAAGTTAAAAAATATTTGTAGGCTCAAATTCACTTTCAAAATAATACAATTAATGCCAACATTTTAAGCTTCTCATTAGGCTTAATGCAGTTTAACACTAAATAATTATATCCAAGTAACGTAAATGGCCTGGAAAGCAGTTCAGATTCCTAAGTGCTGTGTTGTGTCTACCTGTAACAAAGATTGAAACAGCTTTTCAGTTGCAGTCTTGGATTAGCTTTTGCATTATCCAACTCTGTGAGAGCTCCATAACAGTATGGAACAATTATAGTATCTTTTAAAAATGTAGAAAATAAACAGTAATAGATAAATATTATATGTACTTTTACGTAAGTTTTTGATAATATTATTGACTAATAGGCCATCATTAGCTCAGGCAGTACCAGCCAAAATATTTGCAAACCCTATTATCTCCTATTCATGAAACAAATACATAATGTAGGATTTGTATAGAAAATGATTGTTTTTACTCTATAATTTGTGTAGATGTTCCTGCATTGTCGTGCAGCTGGGTAACAGGTTAATCTTTCCAACAATACCAAAAAAATGTAAGAAAATAGCCATCTGTGTGTCTAATATGTAAACTCCTGATAAACTTTGCCTATTCCAGTGCCTTAGGCAAGTTCTGCCATGTCAGAGAGCGCTGCTGGCCACAAAGACAGCAATGATGTTTTGTTTCCCTGAGTTGTATTAGAGAAAGAAGGACCCCTGTCAAGAGGTTCTTGTCCTATTTTCTGTTCTCTTTTCCCCGGATAACAAGTTGTCCAGGTTGGTATGACACTCTCACTCTGCACTGCTTTGTAAAGAATGCAATTAGACCAGGCTCCTGGAGGGTTGAAGCTGTTCCTACATAACTGAGTTTTCCCTTGTTGTTTGGCAAGATTGTCAGAAAACCTTTAATTCACAATTCTATACAAAGTAGCTTTCCAAAAGGTACTCTTTTGTCTTTTAGCCAGGTACTCTTTTCTCTTTCCCTTTTAGAAAAGGTAGCCTTTTCTCTTTTAGCCAGATCACCTTCTTATGTTTTTACCCCACAGGATTTTCTCCCTCTGCCAGGCCAGGAGTGGTTTTGTGCTGTGTCCTCTCTGTGTGACCCTGCTGGTTGCAAAGAACCTGTTTGTCACGTCTGGCTCTTGGAAAAGCCCTGGTTTCTGTGGAGCGTTGTGGTGAATTCTGTGCATTAGGTAGAAGGTGTGCCCCTTTCAGGGCACTCTTCCATTCTGAGCCTAAAACTTGTTTGTGGATTATCTGTAGAGCTGGGTTTGAGCTGTTGGAAGTTTTATGTGATGTGCACTGAGAGTTTCAAGAGCTGTTCATCACTGTGTGATGGTATATATGGTATTCACACGGAATTCATGGCTCTTCTCCTTGCTAAGAGGAAAATTGGCTGTGTTTCTTTTGTTACTATGTGGCCGAAGTTGTCACCTGAGTTCTTAAACGTTTTGGTTTTCTGCTGTATTAGGGTGGTCTTAGTGAAGTAGTTGTTTTTACTTCTTTCACTTTTCTAGATTATAATGAGAAGCCTTACAGTACTTTGTAAAGCTCTGGCCCCGCTCATCATTGGCATGGGACTAGCTAGCACTCATTTTCTTCAGTTTCATTTTGGCTTGCAGCCTCTAACAAGCCACATGTGTCTGCCTGGAAAGATGCCGCACTGGCCCTCTCCTGGCCTCTAAGGTCAGAGGAAAGGTTTTTAAACAGCCATAGTTCAGTCCCCCATCACAGTGCTGTGTACTCTTTGACCAAAGGTCATCATGTGGGTCATGAAGCAATGCACCAGCTATCTTCTAAAAATACCTGGGACTGCTTTAAGAGCCACGGAAAATATATAAACTTATATATGTGTGTAGTATTGCAAGCCTTGATGCTCACATATTGCTTGCCACACACTGAGAATGACAGCTAGTGACACCTAGGAACTGGTCAGTATCAAGTTTTTCTCTCTGTAGGATTGGTCTCTTCAGGTTGGGGATGGGCACTGACCTTTAGGGCCATACTCATCCCCTTTTTCTGTGATCACAAGAACATATCCAGGGAGGCTGGAGTTAGCAGATAGTTATGATATGCTGAAAGCCCTGATGAGCTCCTGGGCTGTTTGCTATTTCCTCTGCCCTGTCCTGGTTGTCTAGGTGGCAGAGATTCACAATAGCTGTGGCTATACATTTGAAATCTAATGGACTCAATGTCCTTTCCTGATTTTAGTCCCTGGAAATGACATAATTCTGTACAGAAACCTTCATTCTCTGTGTACACACATGCTACATGAGTAGTAATTATATTTTGTATTTCTGGTGTAAACAAGCGTGTTGTGTAGTGGAGTTGATTCTAAGGCATAAAATGCTGTCATTTGATTGTGCACCAACAAGCCTGTCAAGTTGTTCCTCTGTACTCAGTCATCTGTTTTATTCTGGACTCGCTCCAGTTTTCTGAAACCTGAGGAACTTCTAAGCTTGCTCACTTGGAAAAGAAAACATCAAAACCGGTAATCTTGCCCGATATATTTGTTTTGTTCTGCAGGATGTAAAACACTCTCCAAAGTGGCAGCTTCTAGAGAAAAAAAATCCATGTATTTCAAAATCCACTGCCTTGTGGTTCTGGAGGTTCTGGGAATTTAATTCATGCTGGTACTTCAGAGCACTCATTTCCAAATACAAGGCAGTAGCACTACGTTTTATGTGATTTTGCTGCTCCTTTACTAAGGCTGGCTTTGTGGTGTCAGGTAGCAAATGGTGGGATTCTTTCCATGCACCCTATATAGCAGCAAAGTCAATGTTCCAAGTAACCACGCTGGAGTCCTCAACTGATCAACTTTAAGAAGTTTGATATTAGCTCAAGGCCCATTATTCTCTTTCTTCCAGGAAGAATAATAATAGCAGTAACCAAAAAAGTAACCAATCTCTTTAAAGCAAAATATTTACGACAAAATCATCTTAGACAGTACTAAATGTAAACATAAGCAGGCTGCAGTGTAAGCAAGCCCAGCTTATGCACTGCTGATATCAATCAGATGAAATTCCTTGGAAGTCTGTTTTTTTTCTATGTACCCCTCAAAGCTTCTAGGAACTGGCAAACTCACCATTACTGCAGCTCACAACCCAGTTTGTCGTTGTGCCAGTTCTTACGCCTGCAGCCCTCTCCCTGGGATCAAGTCACAGTTTAATTCTTGCTAGTCCTCGCTCAGTTCACTGCCAGCTTTGGCACAAGCAGGCGTTTGGTTTGTGACAGTATCTCGGGCCTTTGAGTGGATGGTTCTGCTCTTTGTTTTGGACAGAGCAGATGGTGCAAAGGCTGGGACTGAGTGGTCAGGACTGGGGGAGAGGGCAGGAATGCTTTTTGCCTGTGGTGGTATTAGCTCACAGCAGCCAGTTTAAAGCGGTTGTGAAATTGGTGCCTGAGTTTGCTGAATTTTGAGAAAGGATAAGTGAGTCTTAATATGCACTGAAGACAGTGAAGCCTGGTTGTCTGTGGCATTGTCCTTTGTGTTTTGCCATCACTCTCCCATTGCAGCACCTCCTGCTCTGTGCACAGACATAGCTTCAGGTTTCATGTCATGTTTTGCCTTTTTTTTTTTTTTTTTTTTTTTTTTTTTTTTTTTTTGCTGGCCAGTTTAATAAGATAAGACACATGCACAGCTGGGCTGGAATGTGCTCGTGGTGTCCAGCCAGCAAAGATCTTCCTGCCTTCCTCCAGTAAAAGCACCAAGAAGTCCTACCTTTGCTGTCAGACTGCTGCTTTTATTGTTATTGATAAACACCAGTATCTTCAGGACATCTCCCAGCAGGGGATGGGAGGGCACCATCCCAAATCCAGCTCTTAAGTTTTACTAAAATCAGCCCAATTTTGAAATACAGAACACTATAATGTAGGCAAGTGAAAGGAGATGTGACAGAGCTGTGTTTATCTCACTTTACAAAACCAGACAACAAATGTAATGCAAGTAAAAGATTGGCTAGGGAATTTTTAATCTTAAAACCAATTTTCCTAGCAATGCAAAATGTGCAGGATGCGTCAACTTGTGGATTCCTTCCAGCCCCCCAATTTCTTTATTGTTTGTTTGTTTTCCATTTCTTGACATTCTGCAGTACTCATTCATACAAGGGAGCTGCTGTATGTGTGTGTATAGTGATAGCATCACAAATTATAAAAATACCTTTTGTGTTAAATGTGTTCAGTGACAAAATAGAAAAAAGAGGGGTTTGATGCTGTTCTTTGTTATCTGGAGTGGTAGGAAGCAAACCTTCTTCCATTGCAATGGTTTTGGCACAGTTCAAGTTGTCCCTCTTGGGTGATTGTGTAACACCAAAGACCTGGAAATTAGGTTCTCTGCGGTGATTCATATCAAACTGTTTCTCTCCCTCCTGCGCTGTCCTGATGTCAGAACAGGAGTCTCCTCACTGCAGCCTCGTTCTCTGGGAGCGAGCGGTGTGCGCAGGTGGGTGTTCTTTGTGTGGGGATCTGCACGGTGCATTATCACAGCTTGCAGGGCTAATTTTAGGCTTCTGAACTCGGGTATTAACTGATGGTGTGAGTGTTTATATTGAATCTAATGCTGTTGATGTTTTGGGGATTTTTTTCAATGGCTTGAAGCAGTGTTGATAGAAAATAAAACTTACAACCTCTTACAATATTTAGTACCAGGAGCAGAACTTACTAATTTCATTGCCTTATATAATGGGTTGCTTTTTACTATGTTAAGTAAAATTACTTTTGTATTTGTCACAGTACATTGGCAACACGTGATTTCACTGTGCCACATGCACAATCCATTTCAAGGTGAAACCTTGTGAATATTTACTGCATAATGTTACTCAGAAGCCTTTAGACACTGGAAAATAGTAGGTAAAAATGTGTGGATTGAGACAGTTGGCGTATATGCTGCTGCTATAGCATAAGCAGGCAAAAAATCCCGTTGCATTCTCTGTGCCATTGTGTGCCTTCCCATGGGCTGAGGCTGCTCTCTCCCTGTGTGGGTATCCTGTCATGCCTCTCCCTTCCATTCCAGCTCCTGCCTTGATGACCAGCTGCTGGGGTTTCTCAGCAGTTGGGTTCTTTGTCCTCATTCTTACCCAGAAGGAAGACAGCTTTCTGCATTGTTCCATGTGGGAGTTACATTGTCTGATCTCGGTCAGTTTATTTATGGAACAAGCAACAAAATAGAACTTACTTGCCCTTTTGTCCCTAAAATAAGAATGGGCCAAATCAAAGACTAAGAGTTCTAGTTTCTAAGACAAATACATCAGTGCTGGTTCCCCATATAGTAGTTTGAAGTCAAGAGTTTTGTGAACCACTAAAATCTGTTGGAGGCTTAGCCAGTTTTAATTATGGGTGTGAAGTAGAAGAGTATACAATAGAAACAAATACTCCAAAAGCATATATGCCTCTGGTACTGATTTTAGTGGTGGAAGGAGTAGTGTTTTAAAAACAGCATAATCCAAGGAAATGTCTTTGTATCCTTGAGTTGTCCTTAATGGGTAGGTGACATGAGCTGTCAACTTCTTGAAATTTGGAGGAGCTGGAGCACAGAGGAGCTGGTTGTTGTCTCGTATTCTGCGTGTATAGACATGGGAATATTAGTATTTAGTATGTGTGGTTTAGGATTTAGTATTAATTTCTAAGCATGGTAATGGGAGCAGTAGCCTCCAGGTTTCTGAAAGTTTCTTTAAATAAAGGAAAAAAAACCCCAACCCAAACAAAGCCCCATCTGCTGAAATGGTACTCCCTTCTTCTGTTTAAACCTTCTTAATGAAGAAAAGTAATATGCTAACACACTGATGCTAATACACAAAGGTGTTTGTACAAGCCAGCTGCCTCTCTTCTTGGCAAACTTCTTATTTTAGTGAAAAAGTAATTTGCTTGGTTTTAAAAATGAATTTGTGTGTAATTTGAGAAGCGAGGGAAGACCAAAAATTTCAGTTTTGATTATGGTAACTTAAAATAAGAGTAAAAGCCACAAACTGTTTTTCCCTCTTCCATTTGTCAGCAGATATGCTGTAATTTTTATAAGTGATCACTTAGGAAATAGTCCAGAAATTAATCATTTGGTAAAAATTAGATTTTACTGTCCATGTGCTGGCTTTGGGTGGAAATCAGACCTTGATAGTCAGACCTCAGAGCGTGGAGGCTTAGGATGTGGAGACCCATCTGGAAGTTCAGGACAGTAAATAATGGAGTGAATTTTTGCTTCTGGAAAAGCACAGCAGGAGTATCCAAGGAGTGCTCTGCCAGACCACGGACAACCCAGGGAGCTTGCAGCTCTGGGGATGGTGGGTGCCCCCAGGCTGGGTGATGTCAGCCCAAGGTGGGGTGGCTGGTGACAGGCACATTTTTTGGAGAAATTGTCCTGGAGCTACTGGCGAGGCCTGGCAGCTCGCCGGGAGAATCACGAGACCGTCCACAGAGCCTGGTGCCGTGGCCGTATCCGAGCGGTGCCAGTGCCACCCCCGCGGTTCCAAGGGCCCATGGTTAGCAGCAGGTCTGTGGGTGAAGCCGAGGCCGCGCACAGCTCTGGGGGCAGCTGTTGACTGCAGGGTGCCCGAGGCCAGCCTGGAGCTGCAGTGGCCGGACGTGGTCGCGGCACTGCCCGCGGTGCCGTGGGCCTCGGCGAGCTCTGTGCACGATGTGGATAATCCCACAGCAAGGGATTAAGCGCTGCAAGCGGCCCCGTGAGCCCTTCTGAAATGTCACCGAAGCTGTCTGGCACAGCTCCAAAAGCAGGCAGCGATCTGGCCATGGACAGGGACAAACCGAGGAGCTCTGATCCTCCAGAGCTGCAGGCCGGGCAGAGTCAGTGCCTGACAGGGCCACATGCTGCTTTGAGTTGTTTCCCTGCAGAAGCTTGAAAATCCCCAAAAAACCACAATTCAGATGGGGAGACTGGCAAGAGAAGAAATAGCAATCAAACTTTAGACAGCTGCTTGCAGCCCTGTCAGGCCCTTAGATAAATTGGCAGCTGTTAATCAAAATGTTAATTAAAGGAACTATTAAGAGTGTGTTCATTTTAGCTTGTTTTTCTGAGTGTGCTCACCCGTGTAATTTATAAATCAGAGAGCAAACACATTCCTGTTACAGCTCTGTGGATGTAGGCTGTGGGCAGGATGGTCTGTGCTGTTTTGTCTCGTCTCTGGAGGAAATGGGAAACGCAGGCACAGCCTGCATGTGTCAAGTGCAGTCATGTTTTTCATTTAAAAGGTTAAACTGTGCAAACATTTTAGTTAGCACATCCTAATTACAGCACTGCTCCATTCTTTCAAAAGGAAGTGTGAAAAGGCTGGTAATATTTAATTTGAAAGACACTATTGTGCCGGCACAGTAGGTCTGTGCCCTCATTTGACTGTATTAGTGATTTCCCTGAGATTTTGCTGCAGTAAATTTTTAATTAGTGTATAGTTAACGTGGTCAGTGTTTTTAAACATGAAAACAGTTGCTTTATGCCAATTGTGATTGACCAGTGTTAATGAAATAAGCAGCAATGATCCTTTTTTATCCTTCAAGACTTACTAATGCCTAAAATGTTAAACTGGGGTAACGTAAGGATTTGACTTGAAAGAAGAAACCAAGTTATTTGTTTCCCATTGATGTTGCAAATTGTATGTTTACATTTCAAGAGATTTCAAATTTTGGCAATTTGAAAAATATTGCAAATCAACAGGTTTGCTTCCCATCGTCCTTTTCCATCATGAAAGAGTTAAAAATTTTGCATTTAAGACCTCAGAACAGAAAGTGGGGTGCTAGCTGTGCAGGCAGAACCTCAGCCAGATCCCCCATGCTGTTCTCATTTCTTGATGAGTTTTTCCTGCACGTGGGCACTGCCTATAGGTGCAGTGTCCTGTTTGCCGAAGGGAAGCACATGGATTGTCACAGCCGTAGGGTGTGCGTGCCTGTATGGAGACAGGTGAGACACTGGTGTGACCTCAGAGAGAGCCGCGGGAGCTCCCTCCTCAGTTCCATCAGTCAGCGCTTCCTTGACTGCTGTGAGCAGAGAGGGGCTTTGTAGTTGGCTAGTTCAAATAGCCATGTACATGTTTATATTTTATTTTTTAATCTTACAAAGCTCTGGTATCATGGCAGTGGATGTCACTAGTTAGTCATGCAGTACATAAGAGAAATATTTGTGCTCAGTGTCTTTTTGTCCTCTGGTTTCTCAATGACAAAATCAAAGACTGTGATTTCCTTAGCTGACATGACTATTTTCGTGTATACCCTGTGATATTTCCTCTAATTTCCACACTCAAAACAAAGTCAATTCCCTCTTCTTGATCTCTTTCGTGTGGAGAGTTTTCCATTTCAAGGCCTTTCTTTTACACCCATCTTGAGGACTTTATGAGGTAGCCTGTTAACCCCCTTTGTATTTTGGCTCACTAACAGCTTTTAAGCAAGCTTTCATTGTCAGCATCTTATTTTTTTGTAGCAGAACTGAGTCTGACAGTCAACATACAACATTTAAAGTTTGCTATGTGTAAAGAAATAGCTACAGGAGAAAGCGTTTAGTTCCCGATCTGGTGTGAATAGAAGCATTAGGAAGATGAAAGCCAGGCAAGCATTTGGATAGGTAAGCTCATCTGAAGTCATGACAATATTATACTATGTGATAAAGTCTTCTAAGGAACACTGTTAATGCTGAAGAGGAAGAGCATGGTGTTAAAGATGTAAACCTAATTTCTGGATAGAGAATGGGTAGAGAGAGAGAGAAAAGCAGAAATTAGGTGGTGGTTCTTCCCTTAATTCTTTATTTGCATCTTTCAATGCACCATTCTTTATTAATCTTTTGTTTACCGAAGTTTTTATTAAACTTTGGAATAATGTTGGGGTGCAGTATTTATTTTGAATTTGCTTTATACTTTTTTTGAAAAATGGAAGCTTTTCTTTATGGTCATTCAGGGTAAACATACACAGCTGGAAAATTGTCATCTTATATTTTTGAGAAAGCTGATCCATACTTCATCTTGAGGCACAGCTGATCTGTACTGCTTACCTCTGTCTGTTTGATGCTCTTGTTTATCATTGCTGTGGCTTTTCTGGAGTTTATTTCAAATAAGATTTTTTTTTTAATAGTGAAAGAATGACTTACTCAACACCTGCCTTTTAATCAGACAGTGCAGATATTGTCATGTCGTCAACAGGCTACACAGAGATTAGTGCTCATAGTGTGGATGTTATAATCTCTCCATGGCCCAATTACCATCTAAGATACTCTACTGTCCTTCCATAATAACTTTGCCATATTTGTATTTCAGTGCCTAACAGATTACAAGACAGTTATTGACCACACCTCTTGGCAAGTTCATTGGGGAGCTGTACCAGAAGCTTGAGCTTGGATGTTATGCCTCTGTCTTTTTGAGATGTTAAAGCCCTTGCGTTTGGGTTTACCTGAGCAAGGAGGATGGGGTGAACATCCTTCTCTGGATGCTGAGGGGAGACATTCCAACAGCTGGTCTCCCTGGTTCCATTTTTGCTTGTGGTTCTGCTCCATGAATAATTTAGTATCTGGCTTCTATCAGTTTTGTCACATTGTTCTTAGGAGTTTTACCAGTCTGAGGGGTCTCTGAGTAGCTCAAGCAAACCTGATGGGAGTGTCCTTAATTCCAGTTTGCCACTACACAGCACAGAAAACCCCGGTCTGTCTGCAGGCTTGGGATGGCACTATGCTTGTTGCTTCAAAGGCTATTTTACATCTCTTGGGGGAAATCCCGTGTATTTTAGGGCGGAATTTTAAATCCTGTTGAAATTGATTACAGAACTACTTGTGTGCTGAATACAAGGGGGTTTTTAAAGGATTAGTAACAAATAAGGAAAAATGAAAGAACTGGTTGTGGAGAGGCAGCACAACAGTTGGGAAAGGGAGATACTTGAAGGCTATTTATTTAAATACATTAATTTATTGTTACAGTCTTAATAACTGTGTTTGCAGTCTGCTCCTCACTCTTTTCTTTGGTGGCAATCTTAGATGTTAGTGGAGATATGCTGGGTTTGGGGCTGTTCTGCAGCAGTTACCATAGAGGAGGTGGCATTCCTGCCCCAGGTAGTGTGTGCTACTAGAGAATTAAAACCCATCCTGGCTATGCTGTAATTATACCATAAAAAGTGTAAGTTGTCCTAAGTTATAGTTACAGAATTATTTCCTCTTTGAAATATTTCAAAGTACTGAAGTTGGCATTCAGAATCTTACTAGTGGGGATGATGATTTTCCACTTCTCCCTCTCTTGTCTTCAGTGGCAGCAACAAAACTACCCTGCCTACGCATCATTTAACACAGCTTTATCTCACATATTTTGCATAGTGATCACTTGTGAGTAGATTTTGGTTCTCCAAAAGAAATGTCTGGGAAAACTATAAACTTACTGTGCTGAATATTTTTCAAGTGAGGAAGCGCAAGACATAAGGTTGCATCAGTATTGTTTGGCCATCGTCTGTTTAAAAGATATTATATATGGCTGTTTCTTAGTGCCACAAGCATACGTGACTATCATTGGTTTCTTTTCGTGATTTTGCTAAGACTGAGTGATAGACAATAATATCAGCTGCCAGATGCAAACCAATGGTTTTTTATGAAACAGTAAGACGAAGCATCACAGGACATGATGGATAGTACTGGTGCCCATCAGGCCTTGTTGGTCTGTCATACTGGTTGCTTGTGCTCCATAAATATTCTGTTTTGTAACCTTCTTGCTGAAGTGAAGATGACTTTGTTCAGCTGCTCTCTGTTCAGCTAAATGTGTGTGGTCAAACACCACACAATTGAAGGTGGAGTGACCTCATCCTGACTTACAGTACCAGAACTGGTGGGATGATTAAAGGGACATCAGTGGAAGATTAAGGCAGAATCCTTGGTATCTAGGTCCTGTGATTAGAGCAGGATAATGAAGCAGCAGTAAGTAAGTGAGCAGCAGATCAAGCTCCTGCCCAGACCAAGCAGCTGCACTCTGCCAGGATGGCAGCAGAGTAATTTGCCTGCTATACCCGTGATTGTTTTAGCTCCCAGTTTCTTCTGCAAAATCCTCATGGATCTAATTTTTTTTTTATCTTTGTCATGGTGAGATTAGAGTGATGGTGGGCTAGAGCTGCACAAAGGATTTTAGTTGCTTGCCGAGTAAAATCTGGAGCTATGTTGATGTGCCCTTCCATAGCAGTGTCTGTGCTCTGCTGTCACGACACTGATATGATCTTCCTGGAGAAATGAGAAAACCAAGTCAATTAGCTCTCCAAGTCAATTAGCTCTCCATTTCTCTGGGAATGAAACACTCTTACTGACAGCAAATAAATTTTTCATCCTCAGGTAAAAGATGTTTGTTTTAATATGCCTGTCTAAATTTCTCAGATGACAAGTTACACAGTAGCTCAGTGTGATGGACAAAAGGACAAATTTGCTTTATGTTTCACTGTTATCATGCTTATACTTTGTGATACAGACATACAGACATGAAATAACAATTGCTTAAGCATAAAGGGTTTTTTATACTTTGTTTCAATATACACATCTAATCCCACAGTTTGAGGAGTACTCTTACACTTACTCTATACAATACTCTTAACCTGTGTTAAGTCTTTTTCTGAACGTTCATTGAAGTTACAACATGTCTGACTGAACCAAACTTGTGTGTGTTCTCCTGGGGGTGCTTTGTTTTTACCGCAGCTGCACCAGCACTGACACAGGGCACTTTGACTTTTTGCCCAGTACTTATGTAAGGAGTCTGTATAAAAAAAATGGGTTTATGAAACTTGATCTGTACATCTTGTATTTGCTGCCCAAAGCTATTAATTGATGCCCAGAGAGAGTGAACAGCACAAAATACTTCCTAGCTTTTGGGAAATAAGCATAGGCATGGGAGGAATGTCTTGAAAATTTTTAAGAGTATTGTTGCTGTTAAATTATTTTTTTCTTAATTTTTTTGTAAGCTTGCAGCAAAGAAAGAGTTTTATGAAAAATCAAATGCTTTTTTCTATAAAAGGGTATAATCTCTTAATATAGCAATAAATTATTAATCACAGTAAGTCCAAGTGTTTACTCATTAATAGAAGAATAAGGAGTAGTAGCCAAACACGGTGAGCAGCTTTCTCTTTTTTTTTCCTTCTTTTCTTTTCCCTGCCCCTTCCTGGTTGCTTTTTTGCATTTTGTCAGAGATTGCTGCATGCTGAGGAAATAGACAATGGAAAATAGGATTTTTAAACCCCAGAAAATTGGCAGCCAGACTAAGGGCCAGGTGAAGCTTTTTTAAGCTCTGGAAGAGATTTGTATTATCAATATCTATTTTATCAGGAAGTCCTGTGTCCTTTGGCCTGATGCATGTATAATTCTTGCTCAGCTATAGTGCAGAGATGCTGGGTTTTTCCAGCTTGATAGTTAACAGTTATCCTGGTCATGGAGCAGAGACATCATTTGCTGGGATGCCATCTCTTTTCACAGCTTTCTGACTCTGCCCAGTCCTTCTCCATAGTGTCACAAACCTGTTGTAAAAATGCAAAGATATTTAAGGAGGAGTTTATCTGTTAAAGTTTAGTGTTGAACTCAGCTTTCATTTTAGATCAGATTGTTTCCAGTGCTGTGGCATCAAGGAAGACTTTCTGGTTCTTTGTCCAAAGCCAAAATTTACATTTTTCTGATATTAAAAAGCAAAACAAACCAACCAAAAAATCAACAGAAAAACCCAAGCAACAACAATAAAACCCCTTCTTTCCCTAAATTTTAGAGTTTAGAATCATCATACATAGGTGCAGAATTGGAAATACCACTTTGACGTGTTATATAAGCAATCATGACATAAAAAAATGGTTTTCCTCTCAAGAATTATGTGAAAGGAAGGGATGTGAGTGCCAACCTTTAAAATTTGAAAACTGAACACCTGCAGATAGTTATATTTTTAATGCTTTTGGGCTGAATCAGAATTCATGACAAATGGGAACTATGCTAAATTGGCAGAAGATTAGTAGATTTTATTATTATAATATGCTTAGCATAAAAAGCATGATGGTCTTGATTATTCAGTGACAGTTTATGTAGTAACTTTTCCAATAAAAGACTGTGTCAGTCTGTCAATAACTATATTCGTTAGATCAAATATGCAATTCTTAATACATCTGGTTTCAAAAATAATATTAGCTTTCTCTATTACAATGAGACTTCAGTGCTCTTCAGATGGTTTGCAAAACTGATCTTAAGCAGATTTCACTTAAAATCATGTATGTTATAAAAAGACTGAAACATTAAATATAAGCAAATTGTAGTAGCAGCCCTACCTCAACTTGTATGTATGTCAACAAAAAATTAGGTCTAGGCAGGTTATGAAAAATGAGCTGAAAATTATTCTCGTTTTGTTGACAGACAACGTAATTCATGGTTATGCACAGAAGTGGTAAGTGAAGATTTCACAGCCCTGCAATGTTACAGTATCTCTTTCAGAAATTATCTCAGGATTCTAGAAAAAGTTAATTTGATGGGTTTTTTTCTGAGTGTGTGTGCCTGTGTATGGAAGTCCTCTCTGACAGGTAGACTGTAAACTTGTGTGTGATCAGCCATTAGCCTTAGTTCTCTTAGGTAATTTTATAATCACCAGTTTACAACACTTTATATTAAACTTACTTGGTTGAGCCTGGTGCTATTAAACATTCATGCAAATAGTAGCATCTCAGTTTGGTGCCAGAACAGTAGCAGTTACAGTTGTCAGAAGAGAAATGTTCTTATCATCCAGATTAATAGCTGAGATTACTATTTTGTCTAGTTTCTTCCTAATGACGGAATGCAAGGAGGTTCTCAGTTTTATTCTAGTCCCTTCTTCTTTTCTTTTGCTAGGTTTTTTCAAGAAAGTAACGTTTTCACTTCCTTCAAAAAGCTGAAGTCATCATAACAAACTCCCAAGGATTGCATTAGTCATCCACTGACTTATTGGAGATTATTTGTAACTGTGATAAGCACTTGGATTTTGAATTTTCTAAATATACAGAATGTGGAAGAGTATTGAGCAATGTTTTTCATTATCTCACAGGGTGTAGCATCACTGAACTCTAATGCCCCTCAAATAGTAACCTAACAGAACTGCTCAGGGGTTCTTGCCATTGCTATAAAAAGCCGTTTGGCAATAAGCACTGCATCATATTAGAAGCACAGGCATTTCCTAGAACATAAATATGCTAAAATATTTCATTTACAGACTCTTCAATGGCAGCTGGTTCTAGAAAACTAAGTTGATGATTTTGATAACTAATCATTTTAAATACTACGATTTTAAAGCAGTTGTTCCTTGAGGTGGGTGATAAGTTAGCATTTGTTTGGTATTTTTGTCAGGCATTTCCCACTTGACTTCTTGGCTTCTTGGTAATTACCCATTCAGAAGCGATGAGTATTTCGCAAAATTTTGCAGAAGGTTTGTTAGGTAGTTTGCACCTATTTTTGCAGTTAAACAGAGAAACACACAGGAGTTGGTTCAGTTTCTTTCTTAATCTAATTCATTCATTATTTTTATTTTTCTGAGCTAACGAACACATTTCAAGTGCTACTTCCCCACTTCTGCCAAAAATTGGCTTGCCAGATGTCAGACTCCTGTGTCTTCCTCTGGCACTGCTGGAGCAGCTCGGTTTTCCCTGGTTGTTGCTGTTGTTCTGCCACACTCCTGCTTGCAGGGGCTGCATGGGGGGTGACGAGCCCCATGGCACTGGTGCAGGGTTGGTGTTGTCTTATTCGATGGCTTCCAGCTACCAGGGCAGTCCTGGCTGGCCATCACCTGAGTGACATGTCATTGGTCTATTTAAGATCAAGGGAAATAGGTCATATAAGCAGAACACAGATGTACTAATTTACATTTCCCAGAGTGTTACAGCCTTCTGCACAGGTTGCACTGGACTCGGCTGTCACTCTTGGCTGTCTTTGTAACTTCATGAGTAGCCTGCTGCTTCCACAGTTCACTTAAGTAAAAATCTGTAAGGCGATCCTGAGATTGATGAGTGGTGGATTTAGGCACCTCTAGCAATACTTGGCTGCAAACGAGGTGTTACCACTGCCTTTCCACTCCCCTGACAGACCTCTTTCTTTTGTCTCTTAGATCTATGGTTTTCGTTTACTTGATTGCCAGAAGTGTCTCTTAAGTAGTTGTTGATTACACAGATCCTCGAGGAGTCACAGGTGTCCATGTATCAGTGAGCACACGGTCCATTAGTGTGTCTGTGTAGGCAGAGCTGGAAGCTGCCAGATGTTTTGAGAATTCATGGTTCTAAAGAACTGCCTTTACAATAGACACTATTTTACCTGAAATGCTGCTAGCAACGTAGAAGTATTCATGGTTTGGTGTTAATTAAATGACACGTTCAGTGACTGAATCTGACCACTCTTAATTGAAATACTCAGGTTTTTGTAGAAGAATATCTGTTGCTGCTTTTGATGTTGCTGCTAAACAGAAACAAGAGGGGAAATAACCCAACCAAACAAAAAATAACAATGCTCAAAAAACCCAGTGTAGGTCAATATTTGAGCTGATGTTCTCAGGGCTGTTCCATACTGAAGGTCTGAAATATCATACTAAAAGTTTGTCATGAAGTAAAAGTGAAAATGTTGGATTTAATATGATTTTGATGATTAGGAGACATACTTACAGATAATTCTTATCCTTTAAGGGAATACGATATTTAAGCTTGCCTGGCCTGAGGATAGGGGTCTCTTGCCTTTGTGTGTCTGAGGTCCAGAGCAGATTGTTTGAGATGGAGGGAGAGCTAAGCTTTAGTGGCTGCGAAATGTGGCTCCCAAAGCTTAAAGAGACTCTGGTAACCCTATGGAAGCCAGCATTGAGTGGAACCTCATGGATTACAGGGAGGCTTGAATACTCTATGCTCTGTGTGTGGCAGGGGACCTCCCAGGCCAATAAAGGGAAAATGTTAATGGAGAAAATGACAACATGAAGTATTTATGAATTCTTTCTATATGGGAGCTTAAAACCCCTTTTCACTCTTTCAGAAAGAAGACACAGCTCCTCCAGCAAGCCACCTTTGACTCCTCCCTCCTCTTCAGTATTTTCCCTCATTTCATCTTTCCCTTCAAAAAACAAAGGTAGCAGTGGAAGTGGGAGCAATCGCTCATCCAGTGGAGGTACTAGTGCATCATCATCAAATTCCAAGTTGTTGAAATCACCCAAAGACAAGCTGCAGATCAGCGGAAACAACAGGCTAATGCATTCGGTACAGCACAGCAAAGTTCCCCACGACAAAATGTGAGTATGCCTTTTGGCCAAGAATTAAATGTCATTACTTGGATAGACACTGCTATGTCAAGAAAGTTTCCTTTTGTTTCAGAGGGCTTTTGGTTTAAGAGATAATAATTTTAAACTTCTCCAGGTCTTTTCCTGCAGCCTAGTCAAAGATTATAGTTAATGCCGATAACTGTGTTGAAGAACAATTGCAAAGCTGCATCTTAAATCACCATGAATGAAGGTCATTTTACTAGAGGCTCCTAATTCTTTGATGTAATCTGCATACTTTGATCATAAGAGAGTTTTAGCTCTGATTCAGGTGATTTTTGACCTGCACCTGTGAGATAACAGCACTGCTGATAAAATTTACTGCTACAGAACGGTGCATTTCTCACTGGACATAATGGGTCCATTGCAGTTGCTCTGAACAGTTTGCAGTGATACTCTCTGTTCATGAATGCAAATAATGGTTTCTGAAGTCCCTGGACACTCTGAAATGTCAGGGAAATGGGGGAAAAGAGGACAGAAGAGGTTATAGGTATCATAAAAAGTGTGAAAATTAAAAAGATAATAGGAGGAAGGTCTACATTTATATTGGGAATAGATCAGAGTATTGTTGAATAATAACATCTTTTAACTTTTTTTTTCCAATTTTTTTCTCTTTGTTTTTCATAAATAACAGTATGACTCCATCTGTCAAAGTGGAAAAGATTCATCCAAAGATAGATGGTGCCCAACTGAAAGCTGCTGTTGGTCCAACTTGTTCTACTACTGTGAGTTCCTCAATAAAGACTGGCCTTAATTGTCCCTCAATACCAAAGCCACCCTTGCCTTCCCCTGGACAGATACTGAATGGTAAAGGTCTTCTCTCTGTGCCTCCATTTTTGGAAAAGAAACCTGAAGAAAACACGAATAATAGGAAATTTTTACATAAAAGATTGTCAGGTAATTATTTTTTAATTATTGTTAGCTATATTCCTTTTTGTAGAAATAGATATATAGAAATAAGTTCCAGAAGTAAATTAAAACTCCTATAATACTGTAACTTGTACTAAGAGTTATTTAATATTATAATTGAAATCTGTAATTTGATATACACTTTAAGGATGCAAGCACCTTGAAATTGGCTTTTTCTTTCAGAAACCTGTACAGATCTCAAAGGCCTGTCAGTTCTGACAGTTCTAAACTGACAGTTTTAAAATTACACTCTTTACTATCTCTAAAGATTTTAGTTTCCTTCTTTCTGTATGGAAGGTCCAAATGTATACAGAAAACAGAACAACTAGCACCTCATAAGCTCAGAAATGGAAACCCAATCTGCTCTTTACACTTTTTAACACAATTATTTTGAGTGTTAGTAGAATCGTAGAATGTTAGTAGAATGTTCTTGACACCAAAGCCAACAAGCAAAAACCCACCATTTGTTTGTCACAATCCATAATGGTGACCTCTACTCCTAACAGGCAGCATTGAATCTTCCTTTGAGGTCACTTACATGTGTTTGTAGACTTGAGATCTCTATTTCAGCAAACCATAAGCTTGCTGAGAGTGTAGAAAAATGTATTTGTACAATTTAATTGTGCATTTTTATTTGTACATTTACCTGCGTCATATTTGAAAAGTTTCCAATACGGTTAATTTTTGTAATGAAACTAAATGTGTTAGTATTTCAAACTGTCTTTTGATAACTTTTCAATACTGTGTGTCTTTGACAGAGAGAGAATTTGATCCTGATATATACTGTGGTGTCATTGATGTGGAAACCAGAAAACCTTGTACTAGGTCTTTAACGTGCAAGGTAGGATATCTGAATCAGGATAAGATTATCTGAAGTTTTTATTCAAACTCCTGAGGAATATGATAGAAAATGGAGAACTGCAAATTTTTGCTGCTGGTAATTACCACTGTAAGGGGTACCTCTCAAAACATGTTGCTCAGAACCAAGAAGAAATTGTTTTTGAAGTTCAGTTAATTATTTATTCAAAAAGTATTTCTTAAAGTAACCTGGAGAATTGTATTTTTGTATAAACCCTTTAAGCATGGATGTTGACATGCGACAAACTGTGTTACTCCACATGTAGGTAGCAGAAGGCCAGTGTGTTCCTCTCTTTGTGGGGTAACCTTCAGGTTGTAGATTATGAATTTTGAAATTCCTCATAAGCATTGAAAATATTGCTTATGCAGGATTTAAATAATTCAAGCTCTTCCCCTCTCCCCCTCTCCCCCCAGCAGAGTCTGCAGCAGTGCTTGGTAGGAATTCCTATAAATGCTAATGCTGCTGGATGTACTGCTACAGCGAGCTCCTGAAAGAGCCATGGAGCACGCCTAGAGGTCAAACTCTAAATTAAACAATCCATAAAAACTTTCAGTCAGACAAAACGTATCCTCTGGCTCCAAAATCCTGGGGGACAGAGGACTTGTCACTTGGTCCCAAGGAACCAAGAATCCAGATCCCCCGCACTTGTGTAATATTTTGCTGCTTTCCTGCAAAGCAGCTCTACGCTGAGTTTGGGAAACGTCTGGTAAATAAGCCACCTACAGAACAAAGGTAAATGAAGCTGGCACTAATGACCCAGAGGAACTGAACTTGAACACATTGCCCTTTTGGAATTACAGAGGGGAGGAAATTGTTTTGCTAATAGAGGAGGGAAAAGCTGCAAGATTTTACAAGAGAAATAGGCAAATCAAAAGTGAAAAAGTAAAAATATTTCTCAGCAATTCTTTGGAATATGCCACTCATAAAATATTTTTTGAATTGCTATTTGTGTCTGAATTATGTGATAAAAATTTTTACCTACTAAAAGGAACCAAATCAAAGCCTTTGTGCCATATTAAAAAGGTATTGTGTGTGACTTTAACAAGTCAGAAAAATAGCTTCCATTTACTTCACCTTACTTAGAATTGGTGCCATTTATATACACATACACATCTTACTGTCTGTAGTGTTCAGGGCACTCAAAGAACTTTGAGTCCTGACTGACTCTGGGTTCTGCTGGATGTTTTGAATTCCTTAATATCTATTTGATTACATTAGTTTTCAAGGAATATATTAGTATATAGAAGGCAGCGCAGTACTTTTATAAATATTTTTCAGGTCTCCCATTCAAAGTCTGATTTTAACATTATTTTGTTGAATATTTTTGTAAGTGAAAGTAAATATTTTCTCTTTTTGGTTTTGCAGGAGTTGGCAATTGAAGTATCAATGTAAAAAACGGTTTTTGTTTCTAGTCTTAACCATATTAAAAATTTGGCAGTTTGGTTTTTAAAAGGAAGTTTGAAAGAAGCCTTTCACCGAGTTGCTGGTTTTGTTACTCTGTATCAGACGAGGATATAATCATCTACCAAGCAATTTTAAAGTTTGTTTTCTAAGTCATATTTCCATTTGTTTACTAAAACAGGACTGTGATGATTTTCTCTGTTTTGGAGCTCTAGACATGGGTTTTGAGTGTTTGACTTCCACAAATGTCATAGCCCGGGATTAATGATTTATTCCTGGTTCTGCAGACACATTCCTTAACCCAGCGGAGGGCTGTACAGGGTCGAAGAAAACGATTTGATGTGTTATTAGCTGAGCACAAGAGCAAAACCAGGGAAAAGGAACTTCTTCGACATTCGGATCATCATCAGCAGATGCCCCCTCTCAGGGAACCACATCCCTCACCTACTAAAACTTCCCAAGAGCTGCACCAAAATTCTCATGGAGTTACTCTTACAGAATCAAAGCCTTTATTACCTAATAAACCCAAACCTCACCCCCCCAGTCTTCCAAGGTAAGGAAAATCTGGAGATGCAGTGGTATGAAATGAATACTGGGAGCTTGATGAGGTGGATTTTGAGGGAGCGATACGGATCTGTTGGACGGGGCAGTGTGTTTGCTCCAGGCCTGTTGCCTGTCTGCAATTAGCAATTACCTGCTGAGGGTAACTCCTGGCAAGGAGGGGGTGGTGTTTGAAGTAGTAAAAGCTGACTTGCATCAATGGAAGCAGTTCAGCAACAATTGGGCAATGCTGCTTTTCCAGGGGTACCACCATACCCTGTCCTTTCCCTTAGCAGGTTACAAGACTATGGACAACACCAGGAATCTGTTAATGTAGATTTCTTTCTCTCAGTAATAGTAAGCGCTTAAAGAGTGGAATTTTTAGCTGGGCTTGGTTCAATAACACCTGGTTACTGCTTGCCTTGCCCAGGCCTCCAGGCTGTCCAGCCCAGCACAGTGGAAATGCCCCCAGCGAGTCTCCTTCTGTCCATGAGTCCCTACACCCTCCCTTGCCTGCAGCTGAGCCAGCATCTCGGTTATCCAGTGATGAGGGAGAATGTGATGAAAAAGAAGAGCCTGTTGAAAAACTGGATTGTCATTATTCAGGTCATCATCCTCAGCCAGCCGCTGTACGTTTTCAAAGTTAACCTCAGTCTCTCCCCGGCTCTAATCGTAGACAAGTTACTTTGGGGTTTTACAGGTGGTTTTCTGTGGGATATGTGACTTCTGGGTTTTTTTGCTATATTTTGAGAAAATTATTTTGTGGCCGAGTAGGTGGTGAAGGTTTAACTAGTTGCAAAATAAACATGCTTTAAAAATGTGTTCATAGCTCACTTCCTCAATCCAAAAGAAACCAAAATGCCAGAATACTAAAGATGAAATTGGTAACTGCTCTAAAGGGCTATGGTTTTGGAATAAGGACATGTAAACAGTGTCTTTTTGGTGCAATTTTCATATTGGACTCCCCCCTCCACACCCACACACATTTTTTACTCAAGTTACCAACATCACGTTAAAGGTAGCAGTAAGGTATTTTAATATTAACAAAAGTTAGTTAGTCTAACTAAAAGCAAATTTATTGCCTAGCCTGGATGTCAAATTATACCCTTTTTCTTAAAAAACCAGATGTCTAGCAGATAGGTTGTAGGTCCTCAGAAGTAGATGTTACATAAATATTTGTGTGTGTATGATGTTTGTACATAAAAAGACCTACTGCTAACCTTCTCTGTTTTAAATCAGAGGAATTCAAATCTGGCTTCTTCTATTAAGTATGGAATATCAGAAGAGAAGAAAATTATCTCAATATATCAAGGCCAAAAATTCAAAATAGTTGTTAGGCCATAGACATAAAAACTCTAATTTACATTTTTTTATCCTCTACTTAAACATCTAAAAGCATATTTATTATATGCTATTATATGCTTATATTATTATATAACAAATTGTTATTCAGAGAGTTGTCATTGAAAGTAGAAAACACTAATAAAAATCATGTATTTTCAGTTTTGCACATTTGGTAGTCAGCAAATTGGAAGAGGTTATTACGTGTTTGACAAGCGGTGGAACCATATTCGATGTGCGCTTGACGTCATGTTGGAGAAGCATCTTAATTCACAGATGTGGAAGTGAGTAGAAGTGAAAGAGTTCTTATTCTTGGTGTTTGTAGAAGTACATGGAACCTGTGATTCTAGTTCAAGAACAGTAATCTTGTGTTCAGACTGAAGGTTGATGGTCTGTGCTTTGTTTTTTGCAACAATTAACTAGTAGTTTAATAAAATCTTTCAAAGGCATTAATCAACCCCAAGATACAATCATTTTAAGGTAGCATTGTTAGACTGGGTATTAGCCTGAAGAATGGTGGCTATGTGGGGTTCTATCTGTGTTTTTCTGTTCACCTGCAGGAAAATTCCTCCAGCATCCAGTAACACAGCATCAGTCCGTGCCCCGCATCGGACAAACTCGATGCCTGCTTCTCAGCATGGTGTCAATGCAGCAGGGTTCCTCTTACCCACCACGGTTATGTCATCGCCAGCGTTGGTCTCTCCTTCCTGTGTGTCTCTGAACAACAAATCGGTACCATCCCATGGGACGACACTAAATGCCAATCCTGCTGCTTTGGGTGCAGTGGATCCTGTCTGCAGTATGCAATCAAGACAAGTGTCTTCATCCCCTTCAACACCTACAGTGCTTTCCTCTGTACCTTCACCTATGCCCAGCAAACCTCAGAAAATGAAATCCAGCAAATCTTTTAAACTTAAGGAATCTTCTGCTGGCAGTGGCACCTGTAACAGCACCGGCAGCGTCAGTAGCAGCGGCGGCTCAGGAAAGAAGCGTAAAAACAGTTCCGCACTGCTCGCACCTTCTCATTCCACAGAGTCCTTTAGAAAAAACTGTGTGGTTAACTCTGGAAACTCTGGGACCTCCTATCACCCGTCAGTGACAGCTTCGTCCCACAGCATTGGCCTCAATTGTATGACTAGCAAAGCTAACTCTGTTAGCCTCAAACATGACCAATCAGGGAGGGGTCCTCCAACTGGGAGCCCTGCAGAATCCATAAAGAGAATGAGTGTGATGATGAACAGCAGCGACTCCACGCTCTCCCTAGGGCCATTTGTTCATCAGTCTAGCGAGCTGACTGTAAATTCACACAGTAGTTTTTCACATTCACATACTTCCCTTGACAAATTAATAGGAAAGAAAAGAAAGTGCTCACCTGGTTCAAGCAGCATCAACAGCAGCAGCAGCAAATCAAACAAAGTTGCCAAATTGACATCGGTGAACAATGTTCATGCAAAACATACTGGTGCAATCCCAGGGACGCAAGGACTGATGAACAGTTCTCTGTTTCATCAGGTAGGAAATCTTGTCTCAAACTAAGGCAGCATGAAATGCCTCCTCAGGTGCTTATAATACATGTATTCTCTTAAGTATTAAATAGGTAGTCAGTTCCAGATCCTGCTCAAGTAAAAGGTAGTTCTTCTCTTTGTCCACTACTCATTTTGAGTGTTCTTATAGTGCATTTACGCAAGACTTTTATAAATGTTCTAAATAAAGAAGCTACACTTTATTAAAGAAACCTTAAATGGGATGTTTCAAGTTCCTTAGATGTTGTTGCCTGTGAATTGCTTTCAGATAAAGTTCATTCCTTGTATTTTTAAACCATAATTTTAAAAGTGAAACTTCCAGCCTGCTGTGGAGCTGAGCTGTGTGCCTCAGCCTGACTCCTTGTTTGTGTCAGGAATAAACATTCTACAAAGTGGAACATAATGATGCTGATAACAGAACTGTGATACTGTGATAAAATAAGCCTATTATCCCAAGGTGTCATTGACTAACTTCTTAGTAATAATAAGATTAAATATAATAAATCAGATAATAAACCTTTTTAGTTGGTAAGGCAAACAGTTATACTATAAAGGAAGCAGATCTCATAAGTATGTAAGATCCCATTTTAAAAATTAGTTTGGAGTGTTGATTTTTTTTAAACAAATCTCACTGGAAAAGTAGGATAAAAATCCAAGAAACTTTTTTTCTCTGCTGCTAAAACCCTAAAATTTCTGTAGCTGGAGAGCCAGGAGGTCAGTAAGAGCTTTTTCAGAATGGTTTCTTAATTTTCAGTTTCAACCACAGAGGAAGATTTTCACCTTTATGTGTGTTTACTTAACCAAAAAAAAGCCTTCAGATGGCTGAATTTATTTTTGGACTTACCTAATAATTACTATTTCAACTATGCAATATAAGTAAAGGAGAAATATAAATTGAGTGGATTAAGAAGGAAATCATGCCTGAAACCGTTATAACTTTGAAGAGGTTTAGTTGAGGATTGTCAAGCCTCAGAGAGGCCAACCTCATGTTATCCAGGTTGCTTTGTGCCTGAGATTTTCCCCCAAATATGCCCTTGTTAGCCACAAAATGTGTTTGATTTCAGTGCCTCTGACAGCCTGCCTCCCTGATCCTTCTCTCTTTTCTTGCCCCCAAGCCAAAGGCCCGTCCCTGATAGCTGAAGGCACCACGGTGAGAAACAAACTGGACAGTTTTCACTACAAGCAAAACCTCCATCTGGATTTCTGGACTCCAAGATGCCTTGAGTTTTCCCAACTTCCCATGGTCCTCAGGTGTGGAAATCTACTGGACTGTCACTTAAACAAGGAATTTCCCTGAAGCCATGTCTGTAGCAGCAAATATACTAGAAATGGACACTGGATGAAGTTCAGCCACATAATTGCTCTTATCAGTGTTAACAGTGGTCTGGACTGTTTGCTACAAATCTGTGAGATTTTCCTTACAGGAGTACATCATCTTGCCACTATTTGACATAGTTTGGCTGGGCAAATGAATGTTTTCTGGGGGGAAATAAACGTTACTGTGGACTTATTTTTATACTGATGGTGTCTTTTTGTAGGTGATAGCTAACCAGACAGACACCCTCAATGGAGAGGACCCTGTGACAGGGGGAAAAATGTGTGAGGCACAATGGAAAGAAGCCCTCAAGAAGGGAATATGGCTTTAGTGTTTTTATAGCAATGTTCCTTTAATGGAATATAAAATACAGCACAATTCAAAAAATAGTCTGTTTTGCCCAGCCTTTTGCAGGTAATTTGGGATAAGAAGCTATCAGGAGTTTAAAACAAAACAAACCCAACAAAACCAGAAAAACTTGTTTGAGGCCATTGCTCAGAAAATAAGCATTAAAACATCATATTTGTGTGATACAAAACCTATTTTCTATTCTTTTGAATGAGATTTGATTGTGGAAGAAACGTTAATTTTGTTCTTTAAAAATTCCAAAAATATCAAGCAGACAAAGGCAAATAACCTCTAACACTCTATGCCCAAAGAACGTATTTATTGACCTCTACTGTATACCGCGGGCCTTTGTTTTTTTTTAAAAAAAATAACTCTGTTGGTGAAATTAGGCTGGATTTGTCTTCCTCTTCCAGCTGATAAAATTAGCCCTTTTAAAACTAAGTTTTAAAAATATTTAAATATTTTCTAACAACCATAAAAGTCAGAAATATTTTCTAATAACCGTAAAAGTCAGTTTCTTTCTGCCTTGTTTGTGTAATGAAATTGTTGATGTGTGATGCCTTCTACCACTCAGTAAGACTTTTTTTTTAGTCAAAATTCTGGAATAAATGCCAATTTGACAGCAGAGTTCACTGTGAAGCGCTGGTTTGTGCATCACAGTCATCCCAGGCCCACCCAGGCTTTATGAGCATGGGGGGCTTTACAGTTTTGTATAATCCAGCCAATTTTTATGAGGTTTTTTGTCTTGCTTCAAAACACCTTAAAAATTAATTCCACTAAAGGGCTCATTGTATTATGGTTTGACCCATCTGGATGTTTTTGTTAAGTTTTTAAACATCAGGTAAAGGCTCAAAACTGACTAAATTTTTATTAAGGGGCAAAGCAAAGGAAGATGAAATCCTAATCAAGAAGATTTTTTTTTTTCTGCCTTAAAGGGGCACCAGCTATTGCTGAGAAGAGACAATCTGAGCCTGTCCAGCTGTTCATGTAGCCCAGCCTTCTCCCCATTCTGGTGGCAAGTAGTAAGTACATCAGGGAATCTAAAGCCACTCTGAGTAGCAGTTGCTTAGTTGTTTACCTAACGACGCTTTCAGTTTCTCCTGAACTTCCTATGAAATCATTGTTATACAGCAAAACAACAAGAAGCCTCTATGCAGACACTTTAGCTTTGAATTGATACAAAAGATCACACTGAGAAAGCAATGTACTAGAGACTCTTATTATGCAAACTTAAAAAAAAAAAATAGACAACTTTTCAGGAACAAAAGGATTCATATTTAATAGGGTGCCCTGTTGAAAGGATTGTTAGAACTGTGCATTGGTTTAATGTAAAAGGAACCAAAGTGAAATGCCACAAAGATAAATCCAAGTGTATTAAATCCTGCATGTTTGGAGAGAAATCCATGCTCTGATGAAGTCCCTGGGGCAGAGCTTCCACTTCAGGATAGCATCAGTCACAAGTGCAATTTGACTCTTGGTAGAAACAAAGGTAAGGGAAACAAAAATTCGGCAAGATTGGACGCTGGCGAGTTTGTGATTGAACTCTCCTCTGGTTTTTAAAGTTCTGTTGATCTGAAAGCAAAATGGCAAATTTGTGCTCCTTCAGTAGCATGCAGATGTGTGTGCACAAAGTGAATTCCTGATGGCTGCTCCTACAGAGCCAGTGTGCCACACCTGCACTGTGTGGGCTTGAGCCACTGGGAGCAAAGAGTCTGAGCATAAATTCTGTCTGCTCTTATAGACCTGCTCTAAATATTATGTTTTAGATCTTGGTTATAAGCAGAACATTGTTCCTGAAGCTTTTATTGTCATGTAGTTTTTACTGTAAATAATTAAGGAAGCTTAAAATTAATTTTCCTTGCAAAATTGAATTTGCAGTGGCTGGGTTGTTTCTAGACAGATTTTGGTATTAATTTAAGAGATACAGTTTTTATAGTCTTTCCAACTTCTCGTTATGACTCCTGCAGTTTTCTTAACCTAAAAAATTGCTGCAATGATGAACAAAGAATTATACAAGAAAAAAAAAACATACTTTTGTATCTTTATTTTGGAATTTCTTGTTCTATTATAAATATTGAAGTATCCCTATTTCAGAAGACATATTTTGTTAATTGATTGTACATATTTAAATATGTATTTTTGCACAGGTCTTTTTTTCTTATATCCAGTTTTGGTACAATTGAGATCATTAGTATTTATTTATTAATTAATTAAAAAAAAAAAGCAAATACCTTTTTATAATTTGAAGTGGTTCACTGCCAAGCCAATAGTAAACATGCCTACTTTGCAATGTAAGGGATGCCTCCGTTTTGTGAAAGCTGTGTCCCTTTTCCCTGTCTTGGGAGTGGGTGGATCCACGCCCAGGATCGCCTGGGTCCTGTGGCTGGGTCCTGCTTCGGGAGCCCAGAGCCCATGTGGTTGATATGGCATTGCTTATCAGTTGCCTGATTCCCAGAAGATCCATTTAGTTAAGTGACACACTGCTTCTCTTTTTTTAGTGTTCGTGTGTGTGTGTGTGCGTGCGCATCCGTGTGGGTCTCGTGGTTTAAAACTAATGGAAAAACTGAAAGTGCCTGATATAACTAGTTTTAAGCTTGGACTGTTTAGACAGCTTCTCCTTAAAAGACTTGAATGTTCAGTTGAAATTTTGGAGCTTGCTTTTTCCACCTATATATAATAGATACGTGTGTGTGTATATATATACACACACATACATATATCTATATTTCTGAAATTAATGAGATGGGTTGACAAAAGAAAGCAAATTATGCTGGTAACTTTTGTAAAATCTTTTAATTCGAATACCTTGTGTTGGAACAATCCCATTGATAACTCATATTTAGTATACTGCCACGGGTTTGAAATATGGTTTTAACCAGCAGTTTATTTAACTGTCTCATTTTGGGGAGGGGAGGGAGCAATATTCCTTAATCAAATAATTTAGAAAATGTTCAAAATTGTTGGTATTCCAAAACAAACAAAAAATCCCAAGTAAATACCTCTAAAAACCATGAAAAAAATAAAGATGTGATTTCCAAATGACATTTCTAAGGCAGTTGTCTTCCTGTAAAAGTTCTCTTGCCAAGGAATCTCTCGTCTTTTACTCATTCTGTCCTGGAGGAGGGAATTGGGCCTAGAAAGATTCTTAAATGTTTCACTGTTCAGCAGAAAATAATAATTTTTACCTTTTGTGTGAGATATTTTACGTTTTAAAGATAATTTTGAAATGAGCACTACATAATGTCAATATGAATGTAGGCCTTGGAAGCATCTTGCTCGGTGTTGAGCCTGGTTTTAAAAGCAATCTCCTGTGTAAAATGTGTGAATAGTTTGATAATTTGTATACATAATCAAGAGCATCTGATCAGCTGAACTCTGTGTTGGCTGCTGTATAGTACATGAACAAATGTCATGGGATAGAAAAATTACTTTGGATATTTAAAAGAAAAATAAATATATAGTCTATTTGTTTTGTAACAAGTTTCTGTAAATAAAATAATTTATACTATTTATAAGAAAAAGTTGTGCTTTGCTTCATGAAAAAGATTAGTTTGTTGAACAAACATGTTACTAAACAAGGCAATAAAATTAGGACTTTTCAATAAATGAGGTTGGTTGCATGGAATATATTACATGTTTCTGCTTCATTATAAAATCCTTCACTATTAAAGGAAAACATTATCTGTATCGGTGCCTATGTGAACTAATTTCAGAGAATTGGATGTGGTCAAATTATGTCACTGTCCCTTGGCATCATGAATCAGCCCAGTAGGATCAGAGCTTTCCATCCTACAGGGGGTTGGTACCTGGTTTTGAGCAGTGCCTCTGTCAGCTCTGTAGCATTTTCGTGTGCAAAGGACCTTCTGCTACTTAAGGTTCACACTTTATAATGCAGTTTTCTAATCAGAATAATGAGCAGCAGCTTTTACAGCTCCAGGTGTGGTTGTTGAGTCGTTGTGTTTCCTGGATTTTTTTTCCTTCCAAAAAAGTATCTTCTGTGTTTTCAGAGTTCGAAGATCCAGTGTGTGAATTCAGCAGGTTGAACACTCCTGCAGAGCTTTTCTCTGCATGTGACTAGGGACTCACGTGTCGTGGGTGACTTCGGAGCAGTTTGTAAAACCGGTAAAACTCCTCTTAGTGGGACAGGACTTCAGAGTGACATCTGTGGCAAAGCTTCCTTTATTCTGTCTCTATTTTGTTTTGGTTTGGGTTTTTTCCCCTCTTATAACAAGTTTTTCTTAATAATTGGAATAAATGCTACAAGATATAAAAAGGGGTTCGGACAACAGGCAAGTTCTGCTTTGTCTTTTTATAAAAAGCACCTTTAGTAGTTTTACATTTACTTTTTGCAGTACTGAGTATTTCTTTTTTTATCTTGCCTTTTTGCAAATGCTTTTCCTTTCTAGTAGCAATTTCTACCACCTGTGCTATCCTGCATGAGCTGCTGGCACTGCAGCTGGCTGTGCTGAGCTGTACAAGTGACCACAGCCCAGAGCACACGGGAGTCGGGTGTTTGTGCAGCCGAGCAGAGCTCTGTGCTTGGCATCATGTTCAGGCAGGTTCGTGACTCTGAGTGCTTCAACAGTGAAGGAATAACTCTGCATATTATTGCATTTAATACAGGGTTCAATGTCCTGTAAAACTGGCAAGGTGAAGAAAGGAAAAAAGGTGCATTCACCCTGTGTAACCCCAAGCTCTTGGAGGTATCTTGGAGCTCAGTGGGATTGGAGCATCCTCCCTCTAACCTTCCTTTGCTGCACTTGGTGCAGTGCAGTGCCAGCGAGCCCAGACCCTGGGGCAGAGCCGAGCTGCTCCGTGGGTTCTCTCTTCTGGTGACTTGGTTCACTAAAGGGGTAAGTGATGAAAAATGCTGTCTGACCAGGTGCTGAAGTAGAACCCAGTTAGCACAGATGTTGCTGAACTGGGTGGAAAACAGTTTCCTTCCCGTCAGTGATTGTCTCATAGGAAAATACTCCAGTTTATATTTGGGACAGTTACTTGGTGATGTGGGAGACTGCCAGTGCATGCAATGAAACCCCACGATCAGAGGTTCCCTGTGTGTATGGTTTGTGCATTTGTGCGTCTTGTCAGTGCCCTTTCCACTTAGTATCAGAGCTGGGGAGATGTGTCCTGGGAGCCCAAAGGTGTTGGCTTTCCCCTGGTGGAATAGTGTTGGGCTCAAAGGCTACAACCTGACTGTGGCAGAAAATCTGACCCTGGTTCTGCCCATGCAGCTCTGGATGAGGGGTGGGAAGTTGGCCAGGTGCCCTCAGGCTCTCTGAAGGCTGGAGCGCTCCATGGGTGCCTTTTTTATGTGGACTACCGAAACAACCCAAAGGAGGGCTTGCCACTGGCTTTATTTAAATGCAAATTCCTGTTGGTTCATTATTATCATGTTCTTCTGCAATAAATAGTCAAAACACATGTGGCTTGTAGGATCCACCATGGGACTTTTTATTTTGACTGGATGCTTTTTTCAGTGCTTTGGCTCAGAGCTGTGTTAGCTGCTGGATTCGTTCCTAACAAGCAGCATGGGAGCTTTGTCATGGAAAAGTGGCATATGCTTGGGTTTTTTCTGACCCAACAAACTTCAGGGGGATCTCAAAAACCTTTAGGGAAGTTGTTCAAACTAACGTGGATTGAAACTTTATTGCCAAGGAGGAAAAATGGCCTGAGAAATGCAGTAAAAAAGCTTTGTCCAAGCCTGTGAGAAATAGTTGGTGTTGATGTTTGTGCCCAAATTGATACAAAAGTTTTCTTCAGCATCAGTAGGGACTGTGTTGCTGCTTGGGTTCGGTGGTCTTTGACAGTGCTGTAAAGTTTTTTTGTCCTCCATTTTGCAGTTGAGGTCCCTCCACTTGAGTCCTTTCCTGTCCATGACAGGTGACATTTTCCTAAAGCAAGTGCCTTGTCCCTTGCATGCAAGGCTGGACCTTGAGCTCTGGAGCCCAGTGTTCGGTGAGAAGCATCAGAGGTGTTGGCAGGTGAGCCAGAAACTGCACAGAAAATTGCACAGAAACTAAATCTCAAGTGTTTTGTAGCAGAGCTTTACTAACAAATCCTAAACCATCTCATCTCCTGCCCTTCCCATCTGCTTTCCCACCATTAGTGCAGGAAATGCAGAGAGAGGTTCAAGCTGTGGCTTGAAATCTGTCTGGTTCTGGCTTACCTTGTAGCGACAGTGAAGTCAGCCTTGCAAAGCAAAATTGGAGAAGGGCATTAGCTCCAGGAACTGCTCAAGCTTAAATTACAAGAGAGAATGTACAACTTTGGCATGTGGACTATAAATCCATGGAATGGTGTCAAAAGTAAGGCAAGAACACCTGTGTCTGGAGTGCTGCTCACAATCAGAGTTAAGTAAAGGGAAATCATGAGATCAGATAATTGGAAGATAAAACTAACATGACCACAGGACAGTAAAAATTAACTTGAAATTACTTCAGGAAGTAGAAATTCTAATGCTTCTGATTTGAAATGGAGATGGAGGAAGGCAGTTAACCGAACAGACAAGATTATGCCCTTGATCAGCTCAAGGCTTGAGCACCCTGCACCCCTCAGCATTCCTACTCTTTGGAAAACCTAGGTTTCAGTTTTGAAACATCAGATTGCTTCTTTTTATTTTTTTCAGGAGAACAGTGTGAACAGCTGCTCTGGCTAAACTGTGTGCCTCCAGCTGTGGGCTTCAGGAGGTGTTGCCTTTCACCTTTCCCAGAATTTTATCCCCCCACTATCTGGCATGGCTGAGAAGATGAACTGCTGCACAAAGCTTTAAAAGGTTCAGCTAAAATTGCTGCGACTCTTTCCTGCCCAGGCCATGGCACAAAAATCTTTGCCCAGAAGATCTCCAGGCTCTCCCTGGATCCTCTTTTGCAGAATGTAGGCTGAAATCAGGAAATGTGTGAGGCAACTTGGGATCTTTAAAGGGGGGGTCTTTGCTGTGGTAGAATTGCGCACTTCTGTTTGGAACATTACTTTTCACCCACCCGAGCAGAGAACACCGGGTTTTGAAATGCTCTGCTCCCACAGGATGATAGCCATGGTTAGGATAAAATGGTTGATAGCTCTGCAAGTATCTTAGAGCACTACAACTCTTTAGCAATGCTTTTATTTTCCACACAGAGTAGAGATTTCCCTTTTTTTTCTGCTGCTCTTACCTACACCAAGAGAGCAGCAAGATTTCTCAGGAACGCATGAAGCCCCTCTAAGCATAATTTTCTTGAGTAGGTTTCTACTCTCTTTACCTTACAGTTAAAAAAATACATGGTAATACATATGCTGAATGGAAGCTTTGATGTAGTTAATTAAGGCCAGTTCATGTATAAATATGCTGGAAAAGAAAATTTATTTGTGCACCAAATAGAAATTCCTCAATTCAGTGAAGACATGAAGACAGTATGGTTTTCTGATGGGCTTCACACCTGCACCTATGTGGAAGGTGGAAAAGATGTTCCTGAAAGTCAGACTGACTAAAGTCTTCCTAGCTAGCTCTACTTATCTGGCATGTCACAGATCTAAAAAAACAAGAGAGGTTATTGCAGGTCTGAAAAGTCTGAATATTGGGTTCAATTAAAACTTTACAGGAAATGGTATGTGTGTGAACACACAAAACAGATTCATAGCTGACCACATGGTAAACTAGAGTTCTTGTTTATTACTCTGCCTATTCTGAAGAAAGATCAGATTTTCATACAATTAGTACTGTCTGAAATTTAAATCATTAATCTCTGTCTAAATAGCTGCTTCTTGGAGAGGGAAACAACCAAAACAGCTTCCAGTAGGTAGTAAAAGAAAACCAAAAATCATGAGGTTGTATTTTGGGTTTCAGAGCAGTTCATCAGAGAATAGTAATGGCCCCCCAGCACCAAGGAGTCCAACCTCAGGCAGGCAGCAGTGATTTCAGGACAGGAGACCCTCTATGATCTTGCAGTGGGAGGGGTGGGCAGGGGTAATTCCATACTGTCCTGTCTGTGGCACAGTAGCTTCCAAATGCTTGGATTGCTCTTTGGGTACGTCTTCCTGCTGGGGTTCCTTCCAGCACTGAAGTTGCAATGCATAGAGGTTGTAAATGGGTTCTGTTCCAAATGCAGTGGCATCAAAAGCTCACAGAACTCACTCACAGACCTTCTTTGGGAGGAGGGAAAAAAACCCTCAAGGCAGGCCAGCAGGATAAACAGCTGCTGCTGGAGGCTCTGCCATGCCAGAAACCATGTGTCATCAGCGTGGCAGCAGCCTAGTGAGACATTCATTCCTCAGCAGCTGTGAAGAAAGGAACTGTAACCCCTGCAGTACCTGATCAGTTCTGTCAAACTGCAGTAGTCCCTTCCACAGCTCCCACCATCACTGACATCTGCAAATCTAACTCAGTTAATCACTACAAATGTAATGCTTTGCTCACATCCTGACTTCCTTTTCAACAGTTGGCAAAAAAATACAGAGAGAGGCTACTTCTGTTATAGATGTTCCCAAAGTTTTAGTCCCGCAGTTTCTGTGCTTATATTACTGCTTCACCCCAATCACTTGCATCCTTATTCCTTCTCCCTTAAACTGTAATCCCTTCATTGCAAGACTCTGTCCTGTCTGGACAGTGTGCACTCTTCACTAAAATTTTTGGCCACTTTACTATTATGCAACTGATTGTTTTCACCTCTGATTCCAATACAGAAGTCTTAAAAAAGCAAGCATAAAATGGCCATAAGTTCTTGGTGTTCACAGGTTGGGAGCCTGCTTTGCTGTTCAAAATTGAACACTGGATACACAGGCAAGGAAAGGAACAAAGTCTATTACAAGAGATCACCAATGGTATCATACATTTAATAAATGAACTGGGTTCCATACACCAGAACAGAACAGTGTGTACATAATGAAGTGGAAAGTAAAAACACTACCTTCCTTGCTAGTTATTCTTTTCCCTACAGTATACCAAGTTATACAATATATTTATAGGTTACTTCCAAAATGTTTTAAACATCTAAATTTTGCATTCCCTTGCATTAAAAAAAATTACATATTAATTACTCGGGAAAGTTTCTGAATTCTGTTTAGCAGCAAATCTCCTTTCTTGATGGTTTCTTGGTACTGCCAATTCTTGCTATCAGGCCTAGGAATCATAGGGGAAAAACAAGGGGTTAGAACTAAGAATATGATTTATACCAAAGCATTAAACATTTCTGAAGTAAATGTCATCAAAATATATAGAACTCAACTGGTCTGTCAAAAACAAACTCTAGGAACTGTTACATACCTGTTAGTTTCTACAATCTCATTTACTTTGTCTATTTTGCAGTGCAATCGCCCAGCTGCAATAAATCTTGAAAGCTCCCTGAAGAAAAGAAAAAGTTGCTTAAATCCTGTTTCACCAGGGACTTGTAGACCTAAGAGCACTGAAACTGCTGCTGTATTTCTGAAGTAACAGCCTATGGATCTTCATAAGGTATCTTATGCATCCTCATCTTATTAAGGCTTGGACATTGCACCCAGAAATAATCATTGTAGTGACCTGAACACAAAACCTCTTAGTTCTTTCTTCTCAGGCCAAAGTGTTGTACTTGAGTTAGTGAAACTTATCACTGAGCTTTGTATCAACTACTCTTCAAATCCAAAGGCAGCAGTCATGAAGTGTGCCTGTTTGGAATTTATCCTGAGGTAAATATTGTCATGCCAGTCAATTAATTAGAAAAGTATCTCAATAATATTTAATTTTTTCAAATGCTTTTTAAAACTTTATTATTATTGTTTTGTTTAATCAACCGGTGGCCTACAGCACTGATGGTAGAAGAAAATGTTCCTGTGCTCAACAGTAAGACAAGTTACAACTCATAATAAATTACTGGAAAGCATAAGAATTGTATGACTTTAAAAAAATTACCTTTGAATTGAACGGTATTTGGTTTCTCTTGAAACACTTATTAATTTCTGACTATTTCAAGCAGTTTAATATTTCTGTAAGTTTTCTATGTTAGAAAATTTGAAACCTCTCTGAAACAAGAATAACTCTTGTGAAGGCATTTGAAATAATGTGCTTCATGTACACAGAGTAAAAGTCAGTTTCTCACTTCACTCACGATTTAGTTCTTATCATAATTTAAATGTTATATTTTACTCTAGAAAAGAATTTCAAATTGGGACTGCAGGGTATGTTTGATTTAAGTGAAAAAACATCAGATCCTGTCCACATGAAAGAAACCAAGCAAAATGAGAGAGGGAGACTGGCAGAGTACAAAAAATGTGCAGATCCCCAAAGTTGGAACAGCTCAGTTTTTGCACAGCTGTGAACCAAGCTATCCTCTAAAATCTAAAGTTTCATAGCACATGGAGGTCAATAAATACAGCAATATAAAGAACAAAGTAATTAATAAAATAGCAGCTTCTCACACTCTTCCATAGAAACATAACTTGGCATATTTAGAATACAAGTGAACAAAGATTTTTACTCATAATGAGATCATCATAAATATTGAAAGGTTTAAAGGGAGATCTCTATGAACTGAAAAAGCCAAAGAACTTACTGATCTATGAATTCTACACTGACTCCAAAGGCTTCTGCCATGTACCCCAACGTCAAGGACCGGTAGGACTCGAGGAGCTGGCTGTAGGCATGGATTCGCATTTCCCGCACATAGTATCGGTAGTGAGGTGCAAACAGCCAGTCTTTCTTCATCTCTTGCTCTACAATAGCTGAAAAGAAAAAAAAGAAGATTCAAAAAACCCCCCAAAAATCAGTAATTTCTAAGAAATGTCAAATATCAGTTATGTAAATAAAACACATGGCACCAGTTAATAAGTAATAGGCGTGACCATAACTACACTGTATTCTTGCACTCCTCAAGGTATGAAAAGGATTCTGCACTAAAGAGAAGTAAATTCATATAATCTGTATCAGTTCTGGAACCAGGAGCAGTAAGAATATGCAAACAATATTGTGGCAGAGCTAATGAGAGGCTGTAATCAGCACAGCATCCTTCTTTCAGGGGTGAGAGGGACCACCTTGCTGAAGGCAAGAGCTGGATCTGCTGTGCACACGAGCAGCCTGGAGCTGAGTAACAAGCAGAACTTGGTATGTAACTACTTGAAGAAACATTGTTACCCATACCTGTATAAAGAAATAAAATTAATTTCTGCTACTAGCTCTTAAATTAGTTACAAGGATTTCCAGGCACTTAAGTAATTTTTTTTCCCTGACAAAGTCAGTTCTTGGCTTGGGATGAGGCTGGCAAAAGGAAGATGCTGCCCTTTAACTCAGTCTCATCAGGCCTAGTCTTCCACAGAATCAAGGGTTCTTCCTTGCTTTTCCTAAATATCTAATTTTCTTGTATTCTAGATTTCACAGAAGAAAAACAAGCAGCCTGAGAACTGCCAAGAATGAGGGTTGTCTGAAAAGCTTTTCTTTGGTGTTACCCTTTTACACAGAAACCAGAGCAGAAAGCCAGTGAGAACAACATTTGTATGTAATGTCTCATACAGGTTGAGATTTGAGGGCCTTTAGACTACAACTCGCATAGGTTCTTATGAAGATAAAACCTTTCAAAGCTTTCCTGATTTGGCTCTTCAGGTAAGATGGTGTTTCACAGCCATTTTCAAAATGCTTTTTCACCTAATCAGATGTGACCTTTCACACGGTTCACTGGATGAGAAATTTGTCTTTCTTTCTTTGAAAAATCAAAGCAGAAAATGTTAGATCACTGTTAAAAACAATCTCTATAGTTCGTTTTTTCTGCACATAGCTCTAGTTCTAGACTGTAGCTACTCCACAAAAGTTGTGTTATTATCTGAAACAAATAACTGGAACACCTGAAACATTGTTGTAGGACATAACCCAGCCTTACCTAGCGACTGGAAAAAGGCTGCGTAACGACATTCATAAAGAGAGAAGAGATACTGCCGTACAGCTGGCAAACTGTGCAAGGCTTCCAGGATCTCTGCTCCTTTAATCACCTGAAAGCAAACACACATCTTAAACCACCATCCCTTTCAGCCTCGAGATGAACAGGTTAAGGAAAGGCTCTGTCAGTTTGCACCAGTGTTTCCACGTGCTTTCCTTACCTTCTCCCTCAGATCAGGCCTGTCCAGGGCAATCATGCTGACATACACAGTGTATGTTACAAAGGTTTTGTAATCCATCAGTTCATAGGATGTAAACGTGGAAACTGTATCAAGGAAGAGCTCTGCTGCTTGTTTAAAGTCTCGAATGGCTACACAGTAAAGGCCCTGGTACACCTTGAGACGGTTTCTTCTGTCCCAGTCTCCTCCTTCTTCTATTAGACTTAAAATAGAACAAAGAATATTTACTTATGTAAACATGTCATGTAATAAGTTATATGAAACAAGTACAAATCAACTGATACCATGAGATTAGAGAAAGAATAGTTTGGTTTATGTTACAGCTTGTTGAAACAGCCCAGGTTTTGTACATCTGTTGGTGTACGAAAGTGGCTTCCTTGGGACAGGAGAGGCCACAGGCTTTTACACAGTGCAAGTTTCAGCTGAAAGGAGAAGTTTACAGCCTCTTCAGCTGTGACAACAGTCTCCGTGGATGTGCAGGTAAATATTACTGTCAGCCTGGACTGTGGCAACAGATCTGCACTGCCTTTGCCACTAAAATCAAAGCTGTCCAACCAGCAGCATAGAAAAAAATTACAAGTTGCCACTTTTTAATGATCAGCACAAAATTGGTGTGGCTGTAAGAAGGGCACAGGTGAGACAAAACTGCTGAGAAGGCAACAAGGGAAGTGGGAACCTCCTCTGCCTTGGTGTCTCAGGGCAGCAGCAGAGAG
The DNA here is from genome assembly GCA_013399195.1 of Dicrurus megarhynchus. NCBI lineage: Eukaryota > Metazoa > Chordata > Aves > Passeriformes > Dicruridae > Dicrurus > Dicrurus megarhynchus. Next base: position 149,590 of record VXAD01000132.1, on the reverse strand, counting down.
ACTGGAACCACAGCTTGCTCCAGGAACTGTTGGAGGTTCAAAACACTGGGAGCACAGAGACACTGAAGCTACCAGTGGGAATACGGTAAGGACAGTGGCACCAAAACACACCACGCCGCTCTTGCTTCTAGAGGAAAAACTCCCTCTTTACAGAGCCAGGTGGGTGCCACTGGGAGCAGCTGGACTCAGCTGGCAGAGGCACAGTCCAGTCACACCCAAAGTGGGAGCAGGAGCTAGGCTACAAATTGAGCCAGCTGCTAGAAAACAGCACTAAAAAAATTCAGGAGTAGGAAGTGCTCTAAAACAAGGTAACACCCAGTCATCGTTATGATTCTCTCTCACAACCAGTCCCAGTCATTTCTGGACAGGAAGGTATTGATCTTCCATTTCTTTTGTTACAGCTTGTTTCAAAAGTGCTTTAGTGCACTCAGACAACCCAAGCAGTACCTTTTTGCCTTTTCAATGTTCCGTGTGATGAGGTCGTTGTCCATATAAAACAAGCCAATCCTTAGCAGATAGAACACAATATCCAGACGATGTCCCAGGGCCACAGTTTTGTCGTAAGTCTTGCGGAATGCAGTCAGAGCTCCCTCCTGGCAAAATAGTATTTTCTACTGTAAGAATGTTAAAAGCACCCAGAACATTCACAAAATACCTCCTGTAAGAACACGTGGTGTCTTCCACTGGTAGTTGTGACTTTCACATTATACGTTCTGAATAATCTTAACATATCCAAGTTTAAATCAAGTTAGAAAAGCTGTTCCTCATGTATCTTTTAAAGCTAAAGACTATGAAAGTCTACTCTGTAACTTGAAATTCAGCAGTATGATCTAAATAGCTTGGAGAAGTCTAAAGGCGCAAGGAAAGTGAACAATGGTATCTGTAAACTTTTCCCCTTGTCAAGAAAAAACATGTTTTCTTTCAAGGACTGTTTTTTTTCTAGATAATTTAAATTTCAATAAGATCCTCCCCTATCTGCCAGCCATGTGTGAGCTGTGCCATAGAGCAAACCCTCTGCACGTCCCCCAGCGCTCACTGGGACCTGCCCAGCTAACAGGGTTCCCATGGAGTGTTTTCTACGAGTCCATAAAGCCTCTGCTGTCACCAACCTTGTCCCCAATCCTGCAGAGGTACTCAGCCTTGGCCATCATTGCATCTCGGATTTCGCTCTCCCCCAAGATCTTTTCCGCATCCTCTAATTCATTGTCAAGTCGTTTCAGTTCCTCCTCATTGGCTTTCTTCATTTTGTTCAGCAGATCCGCGTCCATCTGCCACTCCAGAGACTTGCACAGGGCTTCATAGTATGGAGCCATGTCTAAAAGAGAAGCAGGAAGGGTTCTGCTGTTCATTGCTGCAATGAGAGTGTGTTTGTTCCGAGAAGAACAACATGACTGTCAATGCCAGAGACGCCTCTTCTATGACCAGGTACCTGCTGAATCTAGACACAGCACAGCCACTGTTTCTGCAGGCCTTGCCCCTCATGCTTCCTTTCACTGATCCTTTTTCATCACTGCTCTTTACACTGCTCCCATTTGCACTTTCTATACCTTGCACTGGGGTGGCCTCACCTCTAGTTCTGGGTGCAGTTTTGGGCACCACAATACCAGCAGGACATTAAGCTGTTTGAAAGCATCCAAAGGAGGGACATGAAGACGATGAAGGGTCTGGAGGGGATGTATCAGGAGCAGCTGAGGTCACCTGGTGTGTTCAGCCTCGGGAAGAGGAGACTGAGGGGAGAGCTCAAAGCTGTCTAAAATTTCCTCATGAGATAAACTGGAGGGTCAGGCGCTAATCTCTGCTCTCTGGAAGTGACAGGACCCAAGTCAACAGCACGGAGCTGTGTCAGGTGAGGTTTAGGTTGGATATCAGGAAAAGGTTCTTCCCCCAGAGGGTGGTCGGGCACTGAACAGGCTCCCCACGGCAGTGGTCACAGCACCAGCCTGACAGAGCTCATGGAGCACTTGGACAACGCTCTAGGCAGAGTGGGATTGTTGGGAGTGTCCTGTGCAGGACCAAGAGTTGGGCTTTGATGATCCTTGTGGGTCCCTTCCAGCTCAGGATGTTCTGTGATTCTCTTTACCCCACTGTAAGCACGGCAGCCCGTGGTGCTCAACTCCCAGCTCTTACAACCCCAGCACGATGTAAGGGTGGTC